>JANJGK010000027.1:2411985-2414485 GCA_039081455.1 Macrobrachium rosenbergii | reverse complement strand
GCAAGCCCTACTGGATGATGATACGACTTACAAAAAACTAAAAAAAAATCCCCTTGATCAAGTCATAAAGAATTTCAATAGCACAGTGAAAAAAATCCTTAAAAATAAAAAAGAACTAATAAGTCAGTTGTCGGTAAAATTTCCCTAATTACCTTACTTGTACGGATTAGTAAAAACGTACAAACAAAATTATTCTATGCCTATTATCAGTACTGTTGGTTCAAAATCGTATAAACTTTCGAAATATATTACCAAACTCTTGTCCCCGTTACTTGGAACTATCTCCGACTCTCTCATATACAATTCACTAGATTTAATTGATAAATTAGACAAAATCACTTTTTGACCCACTGACAGATTCGTTAGTTTTGATGTTTGTTCCCTTTTTACTAAAGTCCCTATAGATTCTAGTTTAGAGTATCTTAGTAATGAACTAACCCAGCATGAATTACCTCTACCTGTAAGTCATATTATTTCACTCACTAGGTTGTGCATTTGTGATTGTAAGTTTATAGTCAATGGTGAATTTTACCAACAAATATTTGGTATGGCAATGGGCAACCATTTATCCCCACTCCTCTCAAACTTGTATATGGAATTCTTTGAAAAAACGATATATACCTAATATCATTTATACTCCTTTAAAGTGGTATAGGTATGTTGGCGATATTTTATCCGTTTTGCCTGCTGGTATTGATGTAAATGATTTACTCTCTAATTTGAATAACCAGGTACCATTCATTAAGTTTACTTTAGAATTAGAAAGACAGTTACCTCCCTTTCTTAGATGTTTTAATACATAGAGAACCATTTCAATGCAAATTCAGTATTTATAAGAAACCAACCAACAACTTAAGTTATGTCCATTTTTATTCAGGCCATCACCTTAATATCAAAATATCAATTTTTTCTTCTATGTTTTTACGAGCTTTGCGCATTGTAAGTCCCCAGTATTTGGATCAAGAAATCGAATACATATGAAAAATAGGGACAGATTTATGTTATCCTTCACATATACTAGATATTTGTTATAATAAATCCCACAAAAAGTTTTATAGTGAAAGTAACATGGAGAAAGAAACCCCTAAGAACATTCTTAGCCTGCCTTATTTGAGTGGTTTTGAAAACAGAATCACTGTTAAAAGACAGTAAACTAAATGGTCTCATTGTGGTGAGCCAGTATTACTAATACACATTCATGTGTATTAGTTTTTTCCTATAATAACACACCAAAAAAAAAAAAAATAGCCCTAAAGAAAATATCAACATAACATATAAAATTCCATGTTTGGACTGCCCCTCTTTTTATATTGGACAGTCTAGCAAAGATTTAGACGTATGCATTAAGCAAAGTAAGTATTCAGTCAAAACTGGGCAAAGATCCAATGCTATATTCATTCATTTAAGTGAAAGGTCTCACAGGATAAGCTGGACTGAAAGTTCAGTGATTGCCAGATCGCAAGATTTCTCTTCAAGAAAGCTTTTGGAATCTGCTATTATACAGCTTGCTTTCAGCTGCAATATATACCTCCTTGTATAATCTGTTAATTGTCCTGTCCCTGCTTCTGAACGGTTGATCCTAATCCTTTGTAAAACCTCTTAAATATTTAAGCCTGTTTTGGCAGTTCTCCTAATTCTTAAGTTGTAATGGATTCCAGGTACATATTTTTTCCTTTGTAATCCCCATCTGTCATTTATATGTGTTTTCTTTGTAAACTTACTTTTATATTTCTTCAGTCGGCTAAGTAAAGGACAGCAAGTCGAAAGGCCTTGCAGGACTCCATTGCTTTTCTTTCCTTTGTGGATTTTTTCTTTATTTATATTGCAAGATATACACACAAATGCATACATATACAAATATGTATGTGTGAGTGTATAAACACACACACATACACTCAGCACTCACACACACACACACACACACACATATATATATATATATATATATATATATATATATATATATATATATTTGTATATATATATATATATATATATATATATATATATATATATATATATACACACAAATATATATATACATATATACCGTACATACACATACATATACTGTGCATAATCTTAGCCATTATTTTTCACAAAATGAGGTTTTTGTTTTTTGCAGGATGTCGCTTTGGAAGTAACGGACTCTCAGGCATTTTTAAAAATTACAATTTTTTTCTTGTGATTATTATTATTATTATTATTCTTCTTCTTCTTCTTCTTCTTCTTCTTCTTCTTCTTCTTCTTCTTCTTCTTCTTATTATTATTATTATTATTATTATTAAAAACAGGGTTATCCGGGTAACTCAAATCTCATGAAAACTACCATAATGACCCTCACCTCGATGTTTTCCCCCCCCCCCCAAAGGAATGTGTTGGGCAAGTCATTACAAAGCGCTCTATTTACTAGACAATGTAACAAGCCTTTGGGCTTTTTCTAAGCCTCAGTCTAACTAACATAACCCTTCCACTACCTTTTCGAGACAACATGTCAAGT
>JANJGK010000027.1:2399485-2406985 GCA_039081455.1 Macrobrachium rosenbergii | reverse complement strand
GCAGATATCACAGACCCCGTCCTCATATTTATTTATCGCTGAAGTTAGCCTTCGAGTGCAACATATTCAGCCTAGCTTTCATTTGTTTCCAGCTCCCTTATGTACTTATTTTCCCCGAAGTTTTCTATGAACTTCAGTTTCTTTATTTCTTTCCTCTTTTCTGTCAAGGTCTCCTTCGATATCTCGCTTAATTCTTATCTTTATTTCCCTTTTCATCGCTTTTTTTGCATACTCTCTCATTCCATTTATCTCTATGTTATATTTGGTACATATGGTTTCTAAGCTTTTTGTCCAGCACAGTCCATAGGGGGCTCTTAACTGATCTATTTTTCTTTAATTAATCTTTTATCCTCCGAGTTTATAATGTTGTGGAAAAGCATTATTTTTTTTATATTCTACTCTGTAGGCTACTGGCAATATGCCAGACTCCCCTATAATTCCCCAATACGGTGTGCCTGCACCCGCCATAACCTCTTCGTTCTGTACTACTAAACTTTTTACCCTCCTTTTCAATCCTCCTCCTTGTAGCCCTCATGAGGTCTCTTAATACTTTTGATTTGCTCTCCATTTTCACTCTGCTTCTTTTCTTAAGCTTTCTCAAGATTTTGTCCAGTTCTGTTTGCTATTTGGTGTACTTCTCTTTTACTGGGCCATTTTCTCTTGTTGTGTCTACCAAGGCTTGTCTGTCTTTGCAATCTTTTAGTTTTCTTGTATCTACTATATATTTTACACTCTTGCTTCTCTCACATACTGTCCTCCAGTTCATGGCCACTCTCACAGCACAGTGGTCAGAGTGCACTAGTTCAGAGGAGATCCTGCATTGAGTTATTTCTTTTGTTTCTCCTTCTTTATCTTCTTCCCTTATCATTACATAGTCAGTAATGGACTTCAGTATGTTTTGAATTCTTGTCCATGTTCCAATGCATTTTTTGTGGTTATTTAATAACATTAGTTTATTTTGTTTGATTAGTTTCAACAGTGGTTAGTCAGTCAATTCTTCCTTATTGTTGGAAATGACTTTTCCTACTTTGCAGTTAAATTTCCCAAGGATCATCACTTTTCCCCTATTTTCCTCTGCTTTATCTATTTCCTCTTCTATTGAGGAGTACATGCTCATCAGCTGGTCATTTTTGCACTTATTATCCTGTGGGGCTTATATAACACCTAACCTTATCTTGTTTGTGCCATTGTTAATGCTGACCCAGATAGATTCACGAGGTATGTTTTCTCCTTTCGTTTGTACAGTGACACTTGCCAGTTCATTCTTAATGCCTATAAGGAGTGACTCCTCCTCCTTCCCTGCTTCTGTTGTTATGGAACACCTTGTAACCAGTTATTCCCTCATATTCATTTTCCTGGAGGTGAGTTTCTGTTAGGCCCACTATTACTGGGTCCACCTTTTCGATTATTTCTTTCAAGGATTCTAATCTTGACTCGATGCCCCTAATATTTACATAATATGCCACAGTTACTGTATAGTCTTTTTTCTTTATACTTCGTCTTGTCTTTTTACATTTTTTCAGTCTTGCACTCCTCTTTCCCTACTGACCTCTCCCGAGGTATGATCCTCTCCTGTTGGAAACTATTGGGCTTCTTACTACTTCTGCCCATGACACAGGGTTGGCCTCTCTGCTTGCATGTTCCTTATTTCTGAAAAGTGTATCTTGTTCGCCACTTCCTCCATTCTCTCTCTTAGCATATCCATTTCATTTCTCACTATGTATTCTTCAGTTGTTTTCCTCATCCGGGTATTTCTCTTATGGTTTTGTGTGCTGTAACACCTGAAGCGGCAGCCAGTCTCGTTCCATGGACATGGTTCCCTATTTTTGAAAAACCTGCAATATACTCATCCTCATCTCTGCTCACTCTTTTATTCTGGCTCATAGTCTTCGTATGTCTCATTCCAGTGTGCATTTCCTTTCCATGTACTATAACCCTGTTTTGGCTACTGATTCTGTGAATGTACTTACAGTTTCTTCCATTTTTGCAGTGGCCCTCTTTGAAATACTTACATTCTAACCTTTGGCCTACTTTGTTTCCTTGTACTGTAGCCCTGTTCTGGCTACTGACCCTGTGCTGTAGCCCTGTTCTGGCTACTGACCCTGTGACTATATTTACGGTTGCCCTGTTCTGGCTATTGACCTTGTGGCTGTATTTACAGTTGCCCTATTCTGGCTACTGACCTTGTGGCTGTATTTACAGTTGCCCTATTCTGGCTACTGACCTTGTGGCTGTATTTACAGTTGCCTTATTCTGGCTACTGACCTTGTGACTGTATTTACAGTTGCCCTGTTCTGGCTACTGACCTTGTGACTGTATTTACAGTTGCCCTATTCTGGCTACTGACCTTGTGGCTGTATTTACAGTTGCCTTATTCTGGCTACTGACCTTGTGACTATATTTACGGTTGCCCTGTTCTGGCTACTGACCTTGTGGCTGTATTTACAGTTGCCCTATTCTGGCTATTGACCTTGTGGCTGTATTTACAGTTGCCCTATTCTGGCTACTGACCTTGTGACTGTATTTACAGTTGCCCTGTTCTGGCTACTGACCTTGTGACTGTATTTACAGTTGCCCTATTCTGGCTACTGACCTTGTGGCTGTATTTAAAGTTGCCCTATTCTGGCTACTGACCTTGTGGCTGTATTTACAGTTGCCTTATTCTGGCTACTGACCTTGTGACTATATTTACAGTTGCCCTATTCTGGCTACTGACCCTTTGACTATATTTACAGTTTCTGCCATATTTCCAGTTAGCCTCTTTGAAGAATTTATATACTGTCCTTTGGTCTACCTCTTTTCTGTCCTCACTGTTCTGGGTTTCTTGTATAGATTCTGCTTTTCCACATATGCAGGTACTCACAGGAATCTCCTTTCCTGCACTTTCCAGCTCTAAAGCACCTGCACGTTGCTGTTGTTGCTTTAGGCACCATTTGATTTTCCATGGATTCCTTACTTTCCTTCAGTCCCTTCTGTTGATCAGCCCCTTGTTAAGGGCTTCGCTATTTAGCAATTGCTCGTCAACAGGTTAGGTGAGTTTCTGACTGATCTGGAAATGTTTTAGTGGGCTTTTCAATTATTATACTGTCTTTGTTTTCCACATCATTCACTAGGTTTTCATTTAAGGTTTTCAGGTCTTCTATAAGATTCCATTGGTTACTGACTGCAGTTTCGGTTTTTCCTCTGTGTATTTGTCTCTGTCTTTTAATATTAGTGGGATTGAATTACACTATTATGTGTAGGAAAGGGTTAATTTCAGGCGGTGTCTAAAATACGTATGTTTATTCATGCATATACTTGTGAATGTTGTATGTCTATTAATATATATATATATATATATATATATATATATATATATATATATATATATATATATATATATATATACATATACGGTATATAATATATATTATATATATATATATATATATATATATATACATATACGGTATATATATAATATATATATATATATATATATATATATATATATATATATATATATATATATATATACATATACGGTATATAATATATATATATATATATATATATATATATATATATATATATATATATATACATATACGGTATATATATAATATATATATATATATATATATATATATATATATATATATATATATATATATATATATATATATACATATAAGGTATATATATAATATATATATATATATATATATATATATACATATACGGTATATATATAATATATATATATATATATATATATATATATATATATATATATATATATATAGTATATATATATATATATATATACATATAAGGTATATATATAATATATATATATATATATATATATATATATATATATATATATATATATATATATATATACATATACGGTATATATATATAATATATATATATATATATTATATATATATATATATATTATATATATATATATATATACGCACAAACAAAAGCTGTTGGACGCCCTGCAATGGAAATTTTTACGTTTACTATAAAAATGTTATCCCGGATACTACCAAATGTAAAATAGACAAATATTCAACAAGATATTAAATCTGGCATTAGTAAATTGTGAGTATACATACATAAGACTTTAATAAATATGAAAGACGTGTTTTACAAGCTGTTTTAATAATGTTTCAGTACTTGAATAAACCAAGTGTGTAATATATATATACATATATATATATATATATATATATATATACATAAATACATACATACACATATACAGAGAGAGAGAGAGAGAGAGAACCCCGCCCCCCTCCCTCCAACGACAGCAGTGAGAAGAAGAGAGCCAATAAGCAAAGGTCTCCTGCGGGAGACGACGCCAAGATCCGGCGGTTAATCTCAGAGCAACGCCCTTGGGGGACGCCCGGGTGGTGGTTGGGGAGTCGGGGGGGGGGACTCTGGCGTCGTTTATGTAATAAGTTCTTGTATCAATTCCGGTCTGTCGTCCTACCTGACGAACATTTCGTGATTACTTCTCGTTTGTCTTGTCTAGACGACTTTTGAATTTTATTATTATTATTATTATTATTATTATTATTATTATTATTATTTGGCAGCAGACCCTCTTTCAAACAGGTTTCATTGAATATTATTGGTGCTTCAGCTGCATTCATTTTGTAGAAGACTTTTTCTATTTTCCTTATTGCGGACTTCTCTTCACTGGAGGTGCGTGCTAACAGCTCGCCTGTATTTGTCATTTCATGAGGGAAAAGTAAAAAAATCTGGATTCTGCTCTTTATATATTCTATAGAGCTAGGAAAATTATAACTTATGCAGTTGCTTATACACTTGTCGCCGCGACGTTTCGACAGACTCTTCTGTGATTCTCCAGCGAGAGCCAGTAGAGGACTGGCAGGTTGCATAGGTCCTTCCGAATTTATACACGGGCTTCATGACACCCGCTGTGTACCTCTGTAGGTAACAAAGTTTCTTTTGCATTTTTGACGGCATGTAACGGGAATATAAAGGATTTATTTATATATATGTAGCAAAAAAATTTGTTCCGTTTTTTTATGACATATCACTAAGATTAAAAGATTTGTCTATGTAGCGAAATTAATTTTGTAATATAATGATTAACATCTGATGGAAACGAACGCCAATTTCAAGTTTCTTTCACTGAAATATTTAGAATTTTAAATTTTTAATTTTGGAAAAGGACTTTGTCGGAGCCCATTGGAATAGGGCGTTGCAACGAGGAGATTATTGTCAGGTTTTGTTGATTCCCGAAATTATCACGAAGCAAAACCTCCAAGCAAGATTGGGGAAGGAAGTAATCAATTGGATAAAGAGAAAATAGAGAAGAAGAACATTAATTGAGTTATTACAAAGGGGACGTTGGCTACCGAGAGTAGTCTGAAATCAGTCCGAAAAAAAAAGTTTGGAAAAGCAGGAATTTGAAAAAAAAAAGAGAAGAGGAAGATAACAAACCGATATTTTAGCTTTCATTGACCCAGACTGAATGAGGCAAAATAGACGATTTCTGAATTGGGATGGAAAAATTTTAACACGTTCAACGAATGGTTTGGGAATCATGGGGTGAACGAGGAGGGGAATTAGTGAAGTAATAAAGAAATGGCAATAAAAACGGAGATAGGAAAACAGGAATCAGGTTAATTGCTGAACTGTACAATGCTCATACATAGGCAAGTAACTCGGACTAGAAAATTTATTCAGTGCAGTTGATGTGATTAAGTATATAATGAATAAAAATCAAACGTGTGCTGGAAATAATGTTAAGCTGTAAATATTATTCATAAATGTTATTTAAGCGGTGGATAAAATTAAGAATAAATTATGCGAATGATCAGGGAATAAGGTAATGTAGTTAGTGATGAGAAAAGGCCAGTATTTCAGAGCTTTGAATGACCTTACCATGACTGTGGAAACTGAATTCTGTAGATTTTTTTATTTATGAAATTTATTCAGTGAAGCCAAGAAGCACTGAATGTGGCACTTCGACCACTCAGCGCTCAAGACAAAAAAAAAAAAAAAAAAAAAAAAAAAAAAGGGAGTTGGAGTGGTTGGACAGCAAAGTAGAGAGATTCAGAATTAAAGGAGGACTTAGTACGAGGATCTAAAGTTGGACCTGGGAGAAGTAGATATCAGTTACCCTAAGAAGTAGTAGTTAGAGAGGTTGGACAGCAAAATTGAAGGAAGGAAGGAAGGAAGAATGGGGGTAGAGTAGAGTAAAAGGAAAATGGGGCCAGTTAGTAGTGCCTACAGTGCACCACGTGAGGTGCACTGTAGGCATTACTTAAGGGTCTTTGCCGCGTCTCTTCGGCCCCCAGCTGCAACCCCTTTCATTCCTTTTACTGGACCTCCTTCCACATTCTCTTTCTTCCATCCGACTTCTGACTCCAAGTAATTGACTCTCAGTTGCAACTTTCAAACCTTTTTACTCTCAATTTCCTTTTCGGCGCTGAGTGACCTCGTAGGTCCCAGCGCTTGGCCTGTAACCTAAATTCTGTAGTCTCTATTCTTTTAACTAATGAAATCTAAGATCTGAATGGCGTCTTCATAACCTGGTTTCGTGATACGTAACCGCTTCGGAATACTTTTTCCTTCAGAGATGCACATGAAAGTTAATTCATAAAGAAACGCTTCATAAATACACAAACGTTATTTATTGACCTCATAATATTTATTTACGCAAAACCGAATCGTTCATTTGGCGTCCCATGTAAAAAATAATTTTTTGCTAATCCTATTAATTGAATCGCATTAACACCACTAAAAGGGTCCTAATTCCGATGAATGTTGGTCATTTTTGCCAAAATAATCATTTCCGGAGTTCGCGAAATATACCTGAACACCAAACAACATCGGGGAAGTTTATTCGACACGAAATACCAAGAGGGAATGTTGCGTTTGACAAGAAGCCTTTTGTCTGTTGACAAAGTGACGAAGAACCAGAAGAATGTCAGCGTGACTAAGGAGACGTTTTTCTCGAGAGAATTTAGGAAAAGCAGAATGTCCCACAGCGAATGGTTTGGAAGGAACCTTAAATAACTTCTTTATTGTTATCAGATGTTTAATGATGTGATTGGGTGTTTTTGTTGCTGAATGAGATGTTGAGGTATTTATAAGAGGTCAGTTAGGAAACTGGTAAGGTTTAGATTTTATAGATATGAATGAATTTTTATCACATCACCGTGATTTATATGCAATCATTAAGCTGCGAATGTCGTTTAATATCCAATTCGACGAACTACCTATCAGTTATAAGTTCCCTTTGGTATACATATAAATTATGTACATATGTTATTTCCGATGTAGAGCGAATTGGACATTCAACGACACTTGTAGCTTAATCTTGTATGTATATATATATATATATATATATATATATATATATAATATATTATATATATATATATATATATATATATATGATATTTTTGTCACATCACCGTGATTTATATGCAACCATTAAGCCACAGATGTCGTTTAATATCCAATTCG
>JANJGK010000027.1:2390184-2399385 GCA_039081455.1 Macrobrachium rosenbergii | reverse complement strand
CTTTCATCGGAGCAGAGAAAAGAAAAATACAATTAAAATCTAAGAGATTTCTCGAACGATTTCTCAGAGCGAAAGGAGAGGGTTCCCACGTTGTCTGAGGAGAGAAAAAGCGGGGTCATTTCTCCCACCTGACGGAGGGTCACGGGATTTTGGGCGAGGGGGAGTCTTGTTCGGCCGAATTTTTGCCTTTTATGGAAAGCTGGTCTGATTATTTGACGTTATAATGAAAATATTAGACACTCTCCTACGCATAAAAACCCAGATAGCGGGAATCATCTCAAAATTCCAGATTCCAGGAGGAGGAGGAGGAGGACTCATTGACCTTATTCACTGGAGGACAAAGCCAGGAAGAAACACTTCCTTCCAGCTGTCTTCGTCATCAACCCAATAACAACTTTTGAAAGGAGAAAGAATTATTAGTCTTCCTTGGGCGGCTTTTGTGAGAGGCGCCGCCGTTGTTATCAAGGGAGTTATTCTTTTTTTATTTTTTCCTTTTTCTGTTGAATTTTTTTTTTCCAAAGAAGTGGAAGTGAATTGGTGGAAGGAGAGATGAGAATCTACAAACTTTTATTATTATTATTATTATTATTATTATTATTATTATTATTATTATTATTATTATTATTATTATTATCATTATAGAGAACTCGAACACCAAAGTAATTATGCCAGCTTTCCAGAATCGCTTACTGGAACTTTATGCGTCTGGGAACTTTCTTTATCCTAAGCTCATTGGCCTAACGTGAATGATTGATTGATTTACCAAAACTGGCACCAAAAAACAACAGTTGTAGTCACTGATGACTGATGTATAGCATTGCATTTACTGTCAAAAAATGGTAAAAATAAAATGTAAGTACAGTACTTTCTGTGAATATGGACTCAAGAATAAAATAACATTCGTTAACTCCCACGTCACCCTTAGTCTGAAAAGTGTTCAAGTACGTGAGAATGATTATTTAAAAGTGTATTTACAGTAGAAAAACAATTTAAAAACATAGAATCAAGTGACTGTACTGTAGATTATTAAATTCCCTTATGAATTTTTGTATGAAATTAGTTTGATTTAGAAAAAAACGCGGCAATAACCAAATTAACATAAAAATTTAAAAATAACAAATGTTTTTTAGTCTGAAAGTCTAAAATGCTGGAAGTCTGGAATTCTTAAAGCCTTGAAGTCTAAAAGTCTAAAAGTCTAAAAGTCTGAGATTCTAAAAGTCTTGAAGTCTTACAGTCTAAAAGTCTGGAAGTCTAAGATTCTAAAAGTCTTAAAGTCTTAAAGTCTAAAAGTCTGGAGGTCTAAGATTCTAAAAGTCTTGAAGTCGTAACGTCTAAAAGTCTGGAAGTCTAAGATTCTAAAAGCTTAAAGTCTAAAAGTATGGAAGTCTAAGATTCTAAAAGTCTTGAAGTCCGTAAGTCTGAAAGCCTAAAAGTCTGTGAGTCTGAAAGACTAAACGTCTGGAAGTCTGAAAGTTAAAAAGGCTGGAAGTCTGAAGGCTTAAAATTCTGGAAATCTAAAACCCTGAAAGTCTAAAAGGCTGGAAGTCTGAAAGTTTAAAAGGCTGGTTAGGGTAAAAATTAGAATGTCTTTGACGTGGCAGTAATTAAACTAACGAAAAAAACATAATACTTGTAACCCTGAAATTTCCACCCTATATACAATTCTGCACTTTTGCAAATTTCCTTGTTATTTCGTATCTCTTTCCCATCTCTGTCTTTCCCAGAGAGAGAGAGAGAGAGAGAGAGAGAGAGAGAGAGAGAGAGAGAGAGAGAGAGAGAGAGAGAGAGCAAGCATACTGTTCTAGCTATGATATACTGTGTTTCCTTGTCGTCACCTTCTATAAGTACTTGGTTACTTTGTAAGTAAAGAATTTTGATATATATATATATATATATATATATATATATATATATATATATATATATATATATATATATATATATATAATATATATATATATATATATATAATATATATATATATATATATATATATATATATATATATATATATATATATACATACATATATATACATACATACATATATATATGTATATATATAAATGTTAAATGACCCTATCCCCAGGTCAAATAGCGTCATCTTTTATTGCTGTATTTGTTTAAAGAATCAATCGTCTTACTTCCCTAAGATGTCTCCGGTAGTAGTGTCTCATCCTGGGTCAGCAAATTCCTTCTCCCTTGTCGACTCCTCTCACTGAACCTATTCTTAAACAAAGGCCTACTGGAATGAAACACTGACTTACAAAACTAGACTTTATTTGCAAATTTAACGAAAGTGATTCAGTAAGCGCTACGATCATGTATATCATATGTATATATATACACATATATATACATATATATATATATATATATATATATATATATATATATATATATATATATATATATATATAAAGTATATTGGTCAAAGTGGTAAACTGTTGGCATCAAGATTAAATCAACAAAGATATTGTGTACGAGTAGGTAATGCATCGAGTAAACCTCTTTCTACATATGAACAATTCTGATCATGCAATTAATTGGAAAAAATTCAAAGGAAATTTTATTTTGTGGGGATATTATTAAAAGAAACATTATAGAATCTAGCATAATAAAACACAAGTCAAGTCGCCTGTTTAATATTAGCAATGGACAATATAAGCTAGATAACTGGTTTACGAAATGTATTGTGAAGTTATTTGTGATCGTATAACATATATATATATATATATATATATATATATATATATATATATATATATATATATATACACATATATATATATATATATATATATATATATATATATATATATATATATATATATATGTATATATATATATATATATATATATATATATATATATATATATATATATATATATATACATAATAGAAGGTGACGAAAAGGAAACAAAGTATACCGTAGCTAGAATAGTATGCTCTCTCTCTCTCTCTCTCTCCCTCTCTCTCTCTCTCTCTCTCTCTCTCTCTCTCTCTCTCTCTGAAACATCTGGCAACAATTTGTCCACTGTTGACGAGCCACAACGGGAAAATGAACACCAGTACACCAGACCTTGTGTTTTACGAAGCCTTATCAGGCTCACCAACTACAGCAACAAAATGTTGCGTTTTTGCAACGGAATAATAATGCAGTCCATTCTCTCTCTCTCTCTCTCTCTCTCTCTCTCTCTCTCTCTCTCTCTCTCTCTCTCTCTCTCTCTCTCTCTGGGAGACACAGAAATGAAAAAGAGATAGGAAATAACAATAAGGGTCTGTGGTGACAAATTTCAGAGCTATTTTTTTTTTTCATTAGTTAGATTAATGCCACGTCAAAGACATTTCAATTTTTACCCTAACCAGCCTTTTAAACTTCGAGGCTTCCAGCCTTTTAGACTTCCAGACTTTTAGATTTCCAGACTATTTACACTTTCAGACTTCCAGTCTTTTACATTTTCAGACTTCCAGTCTTTTACATTTTCAGACTTCCACATTTTCAGACTTCCAACCTTTAGACTTTCAGACTTCCAGACTTTTAGAGAAAATGAGAGTCGTTTCGGTTTGATTTAAAAAAAAATGTAATTAAATTATTATTACTGTCATAACAGAAAAAGGGACGTAACGTGTGGAACTGTTAATAAGTAACCAGATTGTGTGTATGTGTGTGTGTGTGTGTGTGTAATGTGAAGTAACAAATGTAATCAAGTCCAGTAACTTATAAATTGTTTGTTATTTATTAACAGTTCCACACGATACGACCCTTTTTCTGTTATGACAGTGATAATAATTTAATTAATTTTTATAAATCAAATCACAGAGACATCTCATTTCCTCTCGATTTTCTCAAACGTTTTAGATGCGTTTCCTAAACAAACTTCTAATGAATTGGAGAAGTTGAGAGATATTTGTGGCTTCAATTAAACGAGTAGGTTTGTAGTTTGTCTGCCAGTAACTGCCTTGTTTATAGACTTCAATAATAATGATAATAAAGTAGATCTGGAAGGGAAAAAATGAGCAGTAAATCCGTAAAAACCAAAAGCAGGGGATAGGCCCCCAACAATACAACTCGCAGGCCACATTCTCACTTCGTGTCCCGAATTCCTAATCACTCGATGACGACGTCCATCGTCGGCAAATTGGCTCTCAGGGACTTTTCCCGTTCTCGAGGTGTGACTTGAGTCTTCGATCGTTTCGAGGGTGAGAGACTCTGGTCTGGAGTTGAAGGCTTCACTGAGAGAGAGAGAGAGAGAGAGAGAGAGAGTTTTGTAATTCAGGTGAAGGGCTACCTTATATCTCCAGCCAGAAATTCACTGTCACGGAATGTTTTCCTAAGATCTCTGGACTGAACCAATTCTTAGACTCTCTGGGATTTCTTTGTGATAGCTGTCATGTGCTTTTTTTTAGTTTTCTGTGAAAGAAAACTATTGTGCCGGCTTTGTCTGTCCGTCCACAATTTTTCTGTCCGCATTTTTTCTGTCCGCACTTTTTCTGTCCGCCCTCAGATCTTAAAAGCTACTGAGGCTAGAGGGCTGCAAATTGGTATGCTGATCATCCACCCTCCAATCATCAAACATACCAAATTGCAACCCTCTAGCCTCCTCAGTAGTTTTTATTTTATTTAAGGTAATGTTAGCCATAACGTTACTTCTGGCACCGCCATAGGTACCAACAACAGAGGCCACCACCGGACCCGTGGCTGTACAGAAAACTGGATTGCGCCGAAGAAACTTCTGCCTATTTCTAACTTGTTTTTATTTTATTCCTTATTTCAGCTGACAGCCATAATTCTCTGCCAAGGGAGCCATTCAGGGGAAATCTAGAAATTCCCACAATCAAAGTGGCACTCCACCAATACCAAAGGATTTCCAGCAATTTGGTCGAAACATGACTAAAGGGTGTTTGCAGCGTCCCTTTGGCCAATAGCTGCACCGGCCTTTTAGCCTTTTACTTTACCCCCGTTCTCTTCCTTCCTTCCTTCCTTCTTGCTGTCCAACACCTCTAACTATTACTTCTTAGTGTAGCTGTGGGGTTTTCTCCCAGATACACCTTTAGATCTTTGTAATTTATCTCATTTATTTCCTGGACCTCTTTATTGTATGTATGCTTAAGTATACATGTCAACTTGACGTATACTTCTACGTATACATATTCTGAGCCCATTTTCATACAGGTTTATTTCCTATTTAGGGGAACTACAAATTATCCTACAAATTATATCAGTCTGTTTAAAAGCAAAAAAAAAAAAAAAAAAAAATTCCCGCCTTTGAAAAATTCTGCGTTGAAAACCTCCCACTTTCCCTTCCGCCTAATCTAACGAACTCTGAATCATCGTCCCAAACAGATACGAAATTCTTCAAAAAAAGAAAAAAATAATAGATAGAATAAAAATATATAAAAAAGCTCAGCCGATCTCTCAGGAAAAGTCTGTGACGTCAGCCATTTTGCGGCCTCAAAATAAAGTCAGGATTTTTCATCGTATTTCTTCAAACCTTGCGGTCCTTGGTATTAGACATATGAGCTAAAACCATCATTTTTCATCTATGTTTTGATTCACGTAAAGTAAAATCTTTATCGGTGTAAATCAAAATGAGATGAGAATTTTAGTCACAAGTTCAGCCAGGAAGTTCTTAAGTGTCAATCGTAACTTTGTTTCACTCTGGGCAACATTCATTTGCGACCAGTCAACTCCCGTTGAACGGAAGCGCTCTCGCGCGCCGTTATGTCATTCAGTTCTGTCATTCTCGAACGCATGTACTTGAGAGTACGTATACATATGTACATATATATTTATGCATACATACATACATATACATATATTATATATATATACACATATATGTATATATAATTTATGTATATATATATATATATATATTATATATATATATATATATATATATATATATATATATATATATATATATATATATACATAGAGAGAGAGAGAGAGAGAGAGAAAGAGAGAGAGAGAGAGATCGCAACAACTTCAGCAGAATTACAGTTAATGATAAAGAGTTGCATAGTAATTCAGCATCTCTTCTTATAACGACCTTTGAAGACTGAGTTCTCTCAAACCGCCCCCCGGCCCCATTCCCTACCCCATCCCCCCGCACCCACCCACCCACAAAACAACTGGGGTCTTCATAAATCTAAAAGAACTGGAGAAGAATGAAAAAGATCTCTCTCTCTCTCTCTCTCTCTCTCTCTCTCTCTCTCTCTCTCTCTCTCTCTCTCCCTCTCTCTCTCTCTCTCCTGAGAACCGCAGAAACGGCGCGAATTATCTTCCAAAGTTGGGTCTTTTCTCTGCTCGGGAAATTACTTACAGAAAATAACTCGGTTCGAAAACATATTTATATTCCCTCTCAAGTCTTCTCTGTATTAAGGATAGAATTGGGTTTTTCCTTTCATTATCCCTTTTTTAATTTTTTTAGATTTCTTGTAAATTCAAACGTTGCCGTCTCGGAAAATTACTTACATAAAAGAGCGAGTTTTGAAATGGTCTTTTTTTTTTTACCTACTTCTCTTAAGGCCCGTCTTCGTTATGGATAGAATTTCGTTTATCCTCCCTTTATCCTTAACTTTTAGATTTCCTGTATATTCAGAAGCATTGCAACAAAAACCGGAATAAGAAAATACAGAGAGAGAGAGAGAGAGAGAGAGAGAGAGAGAGAGAGAGAGAGAGAGAGAGAGAGAGAGAGAGAGAGAAGCATTTCCTTCTGAAAATGAGCTTTTAGTTTTCTGTCAAAGAGAACTATTATATAGATGGCAATATGTCTATCCGTCCGTACTTTTTTCCATCGGCGCTTTTTCTGTCCGGCATCAGACCTTAAAAACTACCGAGGTTAGAGGGCTGCAAAGTGGTATGTTGATCATCCACCCTCCAGTCATCAAACATACCAAATTGCAGCCCTCTAGCTTCCTCAGTAATTTGATTTTTTTTTATTCATTTAAGGTTAAAGTTAGCCATAATCGTACTTCTGGCACCGATATAGGTGCCAACAACACAGGCCACCACCGGGCCGTGGCTGAAAGTTTCATCAGCCGCGGCTGAGAGTTTCATGGGCCGTGGTTGAGAGTTTCATACAGCATTATACGCCGTACAGAAAACTCGATTACGCCGACGAAACTTCGGCATATCTTTTACTTATTTATTTACGACAACGGACGAAGGAAGGAATATATATATAAATATATATATATATATATATATATATATATATATATATATATATATATATATATATATATATATATTATATATTTAATTACATATATATATATATATATATATATATATATATATATATATATATATATATATATATATATATATACACACACACATACAGGTATAGATATATACAGTATATGTATATGTATATATATATATATATATATATATATATATATATATATATCGCTGTTGTGGTTAGGCACACTAGCACTGGGCTCACGTTTGCTAGTCCTGCAGAAATCTCCCAGCCTACCTCCCACCAGTCCACCCAGCTATAAATGGTCACACATCGTCTGACGTTAGAAAATGCTGTGAAAAGATGCTGTTCAAAATTGCTGTTAAAAATGCTGTTCGAAAATGCTGTTAAAAGATGCTGTCCAAAAATGTTGTTGAAAGATGCAATTAAAATGCTGTTCGACAGTGCTGGTAAAAATGCTGCTCGTAATTCTGTTACAAGTTGCTGTTCTAAGATGCTGTTATGAAATGCTGTTAAAAATTCTCTAGAAAGATGGTGTTCGAAAAGGTGTTAAATATGCTGTTCGAGAGTTCTGTTAAATAACTGTTCGGAAGTGCTGTTCGAAAGTGCTGTTAAAGTGCTATTCGAGAGCGCTGTTAAAATGCTATTCGAGATCGCTGTTAAAATCCTGTTCGGAAATGCTGTTAAAAATTATGTTCGAAAGGTGCTGTTAAATTGATTTTCGGAAATGCTATCAATATGTTTTTCGAAAGTGCGGTTAAAATGCCATTCGAAAATGCTGTTAAAAATGCTGTTCCAAAATGATATTGAAAAATTATGTAAAAAATGCTGCCAGAAAATGCTGTTAAAATGCTCTTCGGAAATGCTGTTCCAAAGGGCTGTTAAAATGCTGTTGAAAGATGCTAACCGAACGTGCTGTTAAAATTCTGTTGAAAGATGCTGACCGAAATTGCTGTTAAAATGCTGTTCGGAACTACTTTTAAAATGCTGTTCGAAAGAGCTGTTAAAATTCTGTTGAAAGACGCTGTTCGAAAATACTGTTAAAATGCTGTTCGGAACTGCTGTTAAAATGCTTTTCGAAAGTGCTTTTAAAATGATGTTCGAAAGTGCTGTTAATATGCTGTTAAAACGTTGTTCGAAAGTGCTTTTAAATGCTGTTCGAAAATGTTGTTAAAAGATGCTGTTCCAAAATGCTTGCAAATATGCTGTTAAAATGCTGTTAAAAGATATCCGAAAATGTTGTTAAAAGATGCTGTTCCAAAATGCTTGTAAATATGCTGTTAAAAGATGTTCGAATATGCTGTTAAAACGCTGTTCGGTAATGCTGTTCGAAAATACGAAACATGTTCGAAAATGCTGTTAAAATGTGCAAAAATGCTGTTAACAGATTCAGTTCGAATTGCTCTTCAAAATTATGTTCCAAAATGCTGTTACAATCCTGTACGAAAACGCTGTCAAATGCTTTCGAAAGTGCTGTTCATTAGAAAATGCTGTTCACCCTAAAGCAGAATCCCTTCAATTCTCTTCAAATTCTTTCAGAAATTCTCTGCGAATTTCGTGACAGCGAAACAAAAATCATATTTGAAAGATAAAGCATAAAACAGTATTTGAAACAGAGAGAGAGAGAGAGAGAGAGAGAGAGAGAGAGAGAGAGAGAGAAAGAGAGAGAGAGAGAGAGAGAGAGTGAGAGAGAGAGAGAGAGATAAACGCCACTCAGGAAAAGAATTGGCAAAATTTACTGTCCATTAAGAAGACGAATTCGGCATAATGACAAAAAGATGATGAATCCTTTCTTCTTTAAAAAAAAAAACAAAAATCAGGGCGAGATAAGAGGCAGAAGAATCTCGCTCCCCCGCCCCCTCCCCCCCAAAAAAAGAGGGGGTAATCTTCCAAGAGCTAAAATGGCCTAAAAAGCTGCTTTATCTCAGACTCGTCTCTGCTTTGGTTCGACATCTCTGTCTGAAACAGGACTGTGAGTGCATT
>JANJGK010000027.1:2307684-2385184 GCA_039081455.1 Macrobrachium rosenbergii | reverse complement strand
TGGGAACAAAACTACCTTGACAACACTTCTTAAGCCCCCGCCCCCCCCCCCCTCTCTCTCTCTCTCTCTCTCTCTCTCTCTCTCTCTCTCTCTCTCTCTCTCTCTCTCTCTCTCTCTCTCTCTCTCTCTCTCGAGGGAAAACTTGTAATTCCATTCTACCTCAAGTGAGGTTAAATGATCGAGCTACAAACATCTCTGTTATGACCTGAGCTTCTCTTCGAAGTTGAATCACTAATCAGAGTTCACAAGAGCCTCCGAGACTTTGCTTTTTAAGTCCTGGAGAGTTTGTGTTTATAAGAGCCTGAGGAATCTCTCTCTCTCTCTCTCTCTCTCTCTCTCTCTCTCTCTCTCTCTCTCTCTCTCTCTCTCTCTCTCTCTCTCTCTCTCATGATCCTAGCTCATTTCCTTCCCTAATTGCACCTCATAAATCTCTTGGCGGTTTCATTAGACACAAAATCGAGCCATTTATCTGAATCTAATGCTCCTCTAACTCCATCTGAGCAAGAAGTGAGAATAACCTCAAGAGCAAATGGTCAAAAGGAGGAAGCAGATTTCCCTTCTTCAGTGTGAAAATTAATTGCCGCCAAATTATTCGGATTGCAAGCTAGTGTTCATAAGCAACGCCTTGCACACATTCGCTTGCACTTATTTTTATAATTGCTTATAAAGGAACCTTTATGGATCTTTGGTTATACATTAATTTTTACCTACACTTGCATTCAGATTGGAAGCGATAATTTATATGCAAAACTTCATAAGTCAAGCCATGCTCATTAGGAGAATTTGGTATGAGAAACATTTAAAAAAAAAACTCGCCGTATGCGATGGTGTCTTTGCATTTTTGTTCAAACAACAAATACTCATATTTCACTGAGAAATAGTGAGGATGAGGGTGATACGACGCAAGTAGTTGTCCCTAGGAGTTGAGTACCTACGGTTCTGGAAATTGTTCATTGTAAGCCTGGCAGTCAGCATTTGGGTATTGAGAGGACGTATCAGAATATCCGGGGACTATTCTTTTGGGAGAATATGCTCGCGTCAGTGGAAGACTTTGTGAGAGGTTGTTCGGTCTGTAATGTGTGTAAGCCATCGAGGGTCGTTTCTTGTAAATTGGGTTCGTTTCCTGTTCCCAGTAGATAGTGTTCTCGAGTCCATATGGACATACTGTCCAATTTCTGTGAATCTAGTTACAGCCATAGGCACATGTTGGTGGTTGTGGACGAGATAACTAGGTTTGTAGAAAGTTTTCCTTTTAAGCATTAAACAGTGGAGGAAGTGGCAGATAATGGGAGAGAATTTGTGAACAAGATATTAGATTGTCTTGCGGATGTGATGGGCATTCGGAAAGTCACTATTATTCTCTATAGACCAGAAGCTAATGGGCTATGTGAACGAGCGAATAGGAAGATAATTGAGGCTTTCAGAATTACTGTAGGGGGCAGTGATGTAAATTGGGATCGATACATTCCACAGGTTCAGCACAGCATTAACTCTGTGGTTAGTGACACCATTGGAATGTCTCCCAATGAAGCCCTGTTTGGCTACCCAGTGCGGTGTGTGTTCGATTTACTACCTATTCCATCAAGTGATGGTACAGTTAAATCACTGATCTCTACTGCTAAGGAGAGATATGCTCGCCTTGCTAAGAATCTTGAGTTGGAAACTCAGAATGTGGTTGACAGGAGGAATTCAAAGCCAGATAGAGGTAAAGTTGTTCTGGGAGGTTTGGTTTTTGTGAAAATAAATGTTAGGAATCAGTTGAATTATAAGCTAGGTCCTAAATTTGAGGGTCCTTTTCGGGTTGTAGAAGTAAAGAAGGGGAATAGATTAGTGGTTCAGGATGAAAATACAGGAGTGTCTCAGTTGACACATATATCTAAAATTAGAAAGACAGATTAATGGGAATCTTGTGGGCTAATTCCTGTGATGTACTGTTGTTTGTGATCATTTTTTCCCCTCTTTTTTTTTTTTTGATGGGTTTTAAAGGTATGTGATTTGTAGTTTTTTTTTTAACTGGGGAGGACGTCTTTCTGTAGAGTTAAGTTTTTTGCTGTTGTTTGTTTTTTTTTCCTTTTCAGTGTAAGTGCAGCGGTTTGGAGTAGTTATTTTTTTGTGTGTTGCAATAATGTCTGAGAGGGGAAAACTTAGCTAAATTAGGCACAAAATACCGTAGAGTTTTATAGATATATGAGATTCTCTTCTTTGTTTTTTTTTATTGTTTCGGGATCTGGTAACTTATAGGTTTCTTTCCTTTGTTTTTAGATGCTGGAGTTTCATCTGCTCATGGCTTTAGGGATCATGGCATGGGCTAATTCCATAGTGAGGTTAAGCCCAGGTGCTATTATAGAAGACTATGATGTGTGGTAGTCGTCTGACACAGCAACTTTGAGTATAGAGTTTGAGGATATAGGTTCGGCAAGGGATGAGCTTGAAGCATCCCAGAATAAAGTTCAGTCATTTAGTAATTTATTGGGTGAGATGAATATCGGACGGAATCTGTCTGATCTGTTGTGAGGTTGATTAACCGAACTTAATGCCACATCTGTTAGGGTCCAGGACAAGATTAAGAAGACTTTAACATGGCTTCCAAATTTAGATTCTTCGACTTCTCAGGTTTCTTCTAGAAGGAGTAAGATGGCTGCACCATTGTTAATTGGAGCCGTTCTGCTCACAGGAACGCTTGGTAGTATGTCAATTGCTAATTTGGTGAAATTTGAACAGGTATCAACAGAATTAGTTAGCCAAGGTGACTTTGATGACTTTACGAGATAGTAATGAGAAATTATGAGAAGGTTTTCAGACATTAAGAGGTCCTTAAATGGGTTATTGATCACAGTTGATAGGATGGGGGAAGACTTAGATGTTATAATAGTTTTGTCTTCTTGTCAAACTACCTTGTTGAATATTGAGAAAGAAGCGGAAGGCGTATTATCAGAAATTCAAATACAGGTTAAGGCAGTAGTTGCCGCTTCTAAGGGGCGAATTTTTTTAGATATTCTACTTCTCTAGTCTTTAGAATCGACTTTAATGAATGCAGTATATCTGTAAGATTCACAGGAAATTTTTTTACTGATGAGAATTTGTATCGTTATTATGGGATTTTGAAGGTACGTGTGTCTGATGGAGGTTGTTTGTGGAAATTCCAGTTAGTAACTTGAAATCATTTCATAGTCATTTCATACGACCTTTCCCTAGTAGTTTTAATGGTTTGGTAACAGTATGGAATAGTGAGGGGACTATGTACCTTTTGGGGGACTAGTTCCAATCCTCGGCTGTGAACTATAAGTCAGGCTGTGTTTTAGTTCGTGGTAGATATATTTGTGACAGTAGTATATTTGTGCTCATAAACGTTGACTGGTAGGATGTGGGGAGATGTTAGTAAATAACCAGACTCCTTCTGACTGTGACTTTCAAACATTCCAACATGAGTACAAGGTGGCCTCTATGAAGACTAAATGTGATGTTCTGAAAAAAATGTCAGATGTCCATCCAGTGCCATAATTCATCGGATACATTCCTTCTGTGAGGATCCTGCCTCGAAATATTCTAGTCACGCCGAAGTTTCGAGTCCTGGGCAAGAGTATCTTCAACTCTACTACTCGTATCTTTATGCGGCATCTTCATGAGGAACATCAAGTAGTTCTGGTGCTGACTTTAAGGGGAGTGATCATCACCATTCCACCACTTCCTCCAATGCCAGAAGACGACCCTTTCCCCATGCCGAATCAGTACATCCTCATCGCTACTTTATTGGTGATGGGGGTTTTGTCGTCATACTCGTTGTGAGGTGGGGTATTTCTCGTGTATGAAAACATTGTGTGAGTAAACCCTCACCTGAAGATCAGCCTACCAGGTGTGAGGGTGTGTGGCTGTCCATTTGGTGCACGAATCTGGCAATTAATTATTGCTATCCCTCTAGTGCTGGGTGGGGGCAGCACTTCTTTGTGGTGGCCAAGCATCTGAAAAGCTCATACGTCACAGATATTTTATGAATTACAATACACAGTAGATATTTGATTAATAACTGTAGCTAAAGGCTTTGTAAAAAAAACTTGAAAGAATATTTAGCTGGTATCTGGCGTGCATCCTGATTAGTAAAACTGTATACGTGTCAAATGCGTCAGAATTTCTTGAGACATGAGAACATCCCTGCCTAGCGACAAGACTTTGTGAGTATGTTCCCCGGAAATGTCCAGGTTCCGGATAATTCATTTATATGTGTGTGTTTTTTTGGGCGGAGCCCTAGGGTGTGAAGGGATTAGTTATCAAACAAATTGTCATTCGAAGATCAACACCAGATATTATTAGAAGCCTTCAGTGAAGGCTCTGTGGTTTGAGACCTGTCGATTAAGATTGTGAACATTGCTGTTTGGAGGTAGGAAACATTTTAGATTTCCAAAAATGTAAATCATTCTTTTCATTTAACATACATCTCACTTGCGTCAAGCATTTTCTACATTGTGTGTACTTTATAAATAACATGGGAGGAATTCCCATATCTTTATTTTCATGCATTGTTTAACAAGGGTTTTATTTGACTTCTTCAGATGTTTCGCTGAGGAAGAGGTTAAGATGTACTCATTGGGAATATACTGGACTTTGACTTGTTTTGACCTATTGTAGGGAAATTATTTAGAGAGAATAATTAGTTGAATATGGTGGACTTTAATATGTTTGATCATTTGGTGAACATTAGTATAGTATTCCATTTTATTTCATAACTTGTTTCTTGCAATCCAGATATGTTAGATTATTGTCAAATAAATTATTTAGGGGTAATGCTTGTTTTGCTGTACACCTGAGAGAGAGAGAGAGAGAGAGAGAGAGAGAGAGAGAGAGAGAGAGAGAGAGAGAGAGAGAGAGAGAGAGAGAATGCGTGTGTGCATGTAAAGATGTAGGGTGCCAGTAGCCATTTTGATGCGGTCACTAGCAAGCTACCAATAGACTATTAGCAAAGGTAAACAATGGAATTTACCCTTGGTTGGATAATATATATACATATATATATATATATATATATATATATATATATATATATATATATATATATATATATATATATATATATATTTATATTTATATATATATATATATATTTATATATATATATATATATATATATATATATATATATATATATATAATATATATATATATATATATATATATATATATATATATATATATATATATATATATATATATATATATATTTATTTATTTATATGTATATATATACATATATATATTTATATATGTATATAATATATATATATATATATATATATATATATATATATATATATATATATATATATATATATTATATATATATATATATATATATATATTATATATATATATAATGTATATATGTGTGTATGTATGTTGTATATGTATATATATATACATATATACGTATATACTGTATATGTATATATATATATATATATATATATTATATATATATATATATATATATATATATATATATATATATAAATTTCTGACTCACGTCGGGATCGAACCCAGGTCTCTCAGGTGGAAAGCAAGGGCGTTATCCACTGGGCCACACAAGTCTAAAAGAAGTTGGAACCTGAGAGCAACTGCACCCAAGGAATTACCTGGGCAAGCTAACTGCTTGCATACCAGCAAGTTTTCCCCCAACTTCCCGACTCAGCAATGACCCAATAGACAACATTTCATTCGAATTATCCCTTCTGAGTGAATAAGATAGAAATCATCAACACACAATCACGTGTGGAACAGAAATAAATTTCTGACTCACGTCGGGATCGAACCCAGGTCTCTCAGGTGGAAAGCAAGGGCGTTATCCACTGGGCCGACGTGAGTCAGAAATTTATTTCTGTTCCACACGTGATTGTGTGTTGATGATTTCTATCTTATTCACTCAGAAGGGATAATTCGAATGAAATGTTGTCTATTGGGTCATTGCTGAGTCGGGAAGTTGGGGAAAACTCGCTGGTATGCAAGCAGTTAGCTTGCCCAGGTAATTCCTTGGGTGCAGTTGCTCTCAGGTTCCAACTTCTTTTAGACTTGTGTGGCCCAGTGGATAACGCCCTTGCTTTCCACCTGAGAGACCTGGGTTCGATCCCGACGTGAGTCAGAAATTTATTTCTGTTCCACACGTGATTGTGTGTTGATGATTTCTATATATATATATATATATATATATATATATATATATATATATATATATATATATATATACTATATATATATGGTCTGATGTACAGGTTTTTTCTTTTAGAAGTGTGAAATGTGCCACCTTCGTTAATGAATACATGTTTATATGTTTGTGTGTGGGTGTGTGTATATACTATTTATATATATATATATATATATATATATATATATATATATATATATATATATATATATATATATATATATATATATATATATATATATATACGCACACATTAATCAAGATGGCACATTTCAAAAGGAAACGTTTCAAATGAAACCAACGTGAAACATATATAACCATTCAGAGACGAAATGAGCAGATCAGCTGAATAATACCTGACTACCCTCATCTGACCTCACAAAAAGAGGTACATAAATGACCTTTGGTGACCTCTTATGACCCATTTTCCCCAAATGTCCCTTTGGAATGGAACTTCTCAGTAATGCAGCCAATGGTATTCCTGTTCCCTCGTTCTCTCTACTTGGAATTGAATGATAATAGGGAATTATATTTCCCAGAAGAAGGCAAGGGGTGCGGGGAGGGAAGGGTCATTCCTGTTAGGTGAATTTTGGTGCTGTCAGGGCGCATGCGTGGAATGTGAAGCCCAAATGGTATTGTTCCCGGAGGCCCTGAAGAAACTTTCGCTGTATTTTCGCGTAATTGGTTCTCGGTTGTGGCTTCGTCAATGCTGAGGTATTTTTTCAGGTTGATTTTGTCTGCATAATTTTATTTAATATTTTTTTCTGATTTAAAGAAAAATTTCCAAAATTCGAAATTCTTTTTCAGTTGTAAGATTGTCTTTGCTTAAACATTTTTTCAGGTTAAGTTTTTCCTGCCTCTTTTTGTAAAATCTTTTTCTGATAAATAAAATTTTCCAAAAATCTAAATTTACTCTCGGTTGTAGCAATGTTTTTGCTGAAGCACTAAATTTTGCCTGCACTTTTTGTCAAGTCTTTTTTCCCGTATGAAAACTTACTAGTTCATTGCTCCCAACAAACTAAATAAATAAATAAACAAATAAATAAATAAATAAATAATCAATGCTAAAAAATCTTCCCCCATTCCAAGAACGCTCTTCAAATGTTGAAATCATCCCTAGGCAAGCAAATGATTTCAAAAGGCAATTTACCAGTATTCAGTTCACTGTTGCTAATTAGCAAACCTTTTTTTCTTTATTCTTGTAATCGTTATGGGTCGAAGTAATTGCCTTCTTAATGGCCTCTGGGCGAGGGGCAGGGCCGGGGGGGGAGGGGTGGTCCTTCCATTCAGAGTTCAGAGAATAAATTATTAAATTTTTTCTGTACGTCAAGATTTTAATTAGAATCATTTTCCCCTTCTTTATAGATTCCGGAAAATGCAATACATAATTCTTTACTTAGTCTGTTTAGTTAAATGGATTGTAGAGAAGAAGTCGTTTTAAAGTTCTCATTTGACGTATTCTGTATTTTTCTTGATATTTGGAAACTTATATAAATAAGAGTAAGTGACTGTAGGCTGATTACATTATAAACAGCTTATTTTAGGAGACTACTGCATATATATATATAATAATAATAATAATTATTATTATTATTATTATTATTATTATTATTATTATTATTATTATTATTATTATTATTTATTTTTTTAGGGGGGTGTCTATACAGTCATCCTATTCGACTGGGTGGTTTTTATAATGTGGGGTTCTGGGCTGCATCCTGCCTCCTTAGGAATCGATCACTTTTCTCACTATGTGCTCTGTTTCTAGTAGCACACTCTTCTGCATGAGTCCTGGAGCTACTTCGGCATCTAGTTTTTCCAGATTCCTTTTCAGTGATCTTGGGATCGTGCCTAGTGTTCCTATGATTATGGGTACAATGTCCACTGGCATATTCCATATCGTTCTTATTTCGATTTTCAGGTCTTGATACTTATCAATTTTTTCCTCTTTCTTTCTCCTCTACTCTGGTGTCCCATGGCATTGCCACATCAGTGAGTGATACTTTATTCTCGATTTTGTCAATCAACGTCACGTCTCGTCTATTGGCACGAATCACCATATTTGTTCTGATACCTTAGTCCCAGAGGATCTTTGCCTGATCGTTTTCTATCACTCAGGTTGGTGCTCGTACCACTTACTATTCCGGCATTGACTTTTGACTAGAGTATCGCCTTAAGTCTCGGCATATATTCTTTCCTGATCGTGTCCTTCATCTCTTGGTGTTTTATATCCTCTCCTTCTATTATTCCCAGGTATTCGTATCCTGTCTCATCTATTGTCTGATGCTATTCCCGTCTGGTAGCTTTATCCCTTCAGTCCTTGTTATTTTGCCTTTTTGTATGTTGACCAAGGCTCATTTTTATATTCCAGACTCCATCCTGATGTCCCCAGATACAACCATTACAGTCTGGATTAGGGTATCTATTTCCTTGATGCTCTTACCATACAGCTTGATGTCGCCCATGAACATCAGATGATTAATTCTGTTGCCTCCTTTCTTGAGTTGGTACCCAGCATCCATCTTCTGCAGTACTTTTGTCATGGGAATCATGGCTACTGCGAAGAGTAGTGGGGACAGTGAGTCGCCTTGGGAGATCCCTCTCCTAATGTTAACCACTGCTAGTCTTATTCCACTTTGTAAGTAGTTTATTCCAGTTGTGCATTGTATTTTTTAGGAAGCGGGTGGTGTTTTCCTCTGCCTCATAAATTTTCAGACATTCTATTGGCCACATGTGTGGTATCATGTTGAAGGCTTTCTTGTAGTCAACCCATGCCATGATTAGGTTGGTTCTTCTTCTCTTACTATTCTTCATTACCATTTTGTCTATCAGGAGCTGGTCTTTTGTGCCCCTACACTTCCTTCTGCAGCCTTTCTGTTGGTGACGGATTTTATTAATAATAATAATAATAATAATAATAATAATAATAATAATAATAATAATAATAGAATTATTATTAGATACCGAAAGGCCATTCTGGTGTAGTAATTATAATTATGTTACGGAACGCAGAATTCGTCAGCTTTCAAGTCGTCCTGTTCTATCTTGGGAAAAGCTCTCTCTCTCTCTCTCTCTCTCTCTCTCTCTCTCTCTCTCTCTCTCTCTCTCTCTCTCTCTCTCTCTCTCTCTCTCTCTCTCTCTATATATATATATATATATATATATATATATATATATATATATATATTATATTTATATATATATATAAATATATGATATATATATATACTGTATATATATACATATATTATGTATGTATGTATATATATATATATATATATATATATATATAGATATATATAAATCTTATTCCCAAATTCTCAACCCTCAGGAACCTCTATCACAAGCATCAGGAATGCGACAGGAGCAACGCTGGGTCTAAACTCTAAAGGAATCCCAGGACCCCAATAAAGGATGTGAAGGATTGCATTCCCTCCTGAAATAGCCAGGAGAAGGAATCCTGTGCAAAGGGAAAGAGATTCTGGCCTTCGGGAACTATATTTTATGCGACTTCAATTTGCTCTTTTCCTTTCAACAATCTCCTCCCTCTCTCGAGGGCGTCTTGCAAAATTCGGCTCTACATCGTAAACTACTTAGGGCCTTCCGTTCCTCTGTAGGAGTCTGGTGCCCTTCGGAGCATTTTTTGAAGGAGGCGTGACCCTTTGAGAGAGAGAGAGAGAGAGAGAGAGAGAGAGAGAGAGAGAGAGAGAGAGAGAGAAACTTGATCTCACTTCTAGGCCCTTGACTGACATTCGAGAAATGGCGTAAGTAACTTTCTTTACTCTGGGGAAATTTTTTTTTTTTTTTTTTATCTTGCTTCGGGATATATGGTGTGACTTTTTGCTTCAAATGACAACGTCTTATTTGAAAGGTTCTCGTAATTTTTCTGTATAAATTATAGGTCAATAATAAGCTCTCTCTCTCTCTCTCTCTCTCTCTCTCTCTCTCTCTCTCTCTCTCTCTCTCTCTCTCTCTTTGCGGTGGCTAGAACACACTTTTAAAGCTATTAGTCTAGGAGATAAAGTTTACCTACATAGGTGCTTATATCGTGCAGCTAAACTTTCTCTCTCTCTCTCTCTCACACACACACATATATAATATATATATATATATATATATATATATATATATATATATATATATATATATATATATATATATATATAAAAGCAAAGACATTAGACGCAATAACAATGAGAGAGAGATTCCAGTCAGTTTCATCTAACAATCTCAATAAATATGACAATATATCGAGACCAGGTACTTGACACTGTCCTCACGAAAAACAATAGTCTCATTGATTTCAGCTTAACATTCAACGTTTTTGGCGCGGCTAGTGTTCACTTTTTCTTTGTGAATATGTTTTATACACTGACACATATTTTCCGCTAATTTTTCACAAGCGTTTACTAATTTATTGAATGATAAATAGCTTTCACCAGTGGGAAAAGACAGTTATATGTTATGTTTATCATTTGATTGCCCAATAAGGCTCAATTGCAGTTTTGGTCAGGTACTAAATTACCGTTTTTCTTTGTTTTATAATGAAATTGAACAACACACACACACACACACACACACACACACACACACACACACACACATATATATATATATATATATATATATATATATATATATATATATATATATATATATATATATATATATATATATATATATATATAGACTTTGGCTTGCTGGCGAAACTAGTGGGTATCAACTGTCGCGTAGGGAAAGTCAGTTCGCCATACCCTGTCGAATTGTTATTTGGGTGCATCTGGTCAGTCCAGGCCAGTTATAAATAGAATTTGGTGATGGAAAGTGGGTGGTTGTGACAACGTCCCAGACCCCGAGAGTAAACATTTAGGAGTAGGCGACCTTAACGAGAGTCGTTTGCTCCGTGCGATGGGAGAAGGTGACTTTGTAACTGACGAAGGGGCCGAAAATAATGGTATGTTGTGAGAAGTCTGGGGGATTCTAAGGAAGAACTTTGCACGGAGATGTTGTTTATTAATTTCTTTGACTGAATAATATAGAAAAGGGTGTGTATGGTGCAGTACTGGTGATGTAGTTTGAGAACTTTACCGATGTACTGTGAGAAATTTACTAACGCCCTTAGTTAATGATTTAACGTTCATCCCCAAGCGCCTGGTACTAAACATGGCGTCCCGCGGAGCTTTTCGGCAGTAGAACATAAACAAAAGAGGGTAAATTTCCCACATTATCTCGGTAAATTTTCCAATAACCTGAACTACGTCATATAAACCCTCTTCTATATTGTTCAGTCGAAAAATTTCATTTATAAACAATGTCCCCTTAGAATTACCGAAGTATGTAGTGGTGGTTGATAAGTGGTGTTAAGTCCACAACAATATGGAGCTGAGGTAATTGGTGGATGTCGTCGGGTGGGGTGTAGCGGATTTGGGGTGGAGGGGGGTTTCTGGTGTGGGGTGGGGGTAGAGGCGGGTGACGCCACCAACGGCTGTCCTCCATTCTCTCTTCCTTGTCAGGCATTCTTCTTCTTCTTCTTTTTAATTCTTAGGAACAGAAAAGGAATTGAGGGAGGATTTGAATCATCCTTTATTCATGAATTCGAGAGGTCTCGAGGTCATAGCTGACCCACCTCTTGAAATGTTTGTCCCGCTAGTTCGGTTGGTCTACCATTTGATTGGCAGCGGTATTTAAATGTTTATTTACTTCATTATCAGTTTATTCAGTTCGTTATCAGTTTATCCATTTCATTGTCAGTTTATTGAGTTCATTATCAGGTTATTTATCTCATGATTAATTTACTCGTTTCATTATCAACTCATTCATTTCATTATCAGTTTATTCATTTCATTATCAGTTTATTCATTTCATTATCAGGTTATTTGTTCCATTATCAGTCTGTTCATTTCATTATCAATTTATTCATTTCATTATCAGTTCATTCATAACATTATTAGTTTATTACATTATCAGTATTCATTTCATTATCATTATTCATTTCATTATCAATTTATTCATTTCATTATCAGTCTATTAATTTCATTATCGGTCTATTAATTTCATTATCAATTTATTAATTTCATTATCAGTTTACTGTCAGTTTATTTATTACATTATCAGTATTCATTTCATTATTAGTTTATTCCATTATCAGTCTGTTCATTTCATTATCAGTCAGTCTATTAATTTTATTATCAGTGTAAATCAAATTTCGAATATCATCACTTGAGCTAAAAATAAGTTTTCCATATTGAGAGTGAATCGTTTCAAAGACTTTTAGGCCCATGTGGTAGCATCACTCATACGTTTGTTGTGTATAACATGTTTATAAGCAACAAAGTGAAGCCACGACTGAAATAACGATATTTTGGCAGGTCTTTCTTTCACTATTCAAACCTCCATTATACCCCGCTCGCTAGTCCAGGGAATGAAAGAGAAAAGAAATCCGATCATTTAAATGGTTCACGCTCAGTACTTCATGTTACATAACTTTGTTATAATTGCTGACATGTTTCGCTTAAAAGAATAGAACTGTAGAAATCTTGCCTCTCACTAAGGGGAGAGAGAGAGAGAGAGAGAGAGAGAGAGAGAGAGAGAGAGAGAGAGAGAGAGAGAGAGATTATATTAGTAACTCAGGTCCGTTGAGATGATAAATTTTGGTCGTACCTAGCGTTCCAAAGCAAGTGACCATTTGTCCACATCCGAAGAATTAGAATTCAGGAATACTTGTCAAATGGTCTTTACTACGTTAATCTTCTTTATTATTATTATTATTATTATTATTATTATTATTATTATTATTATTATTATTATTAGTAAAAGTATGTATTTATGGCAATAGCGTTTATGAGAGTCTGGTGTTGATTAGAAAATTTTTATATCCTTCCACTTTCAGAACCTCCATGCTTTCTTCCATCCTTCCTGGCGGTGTTGCCAACTTGTCAATAGTCGTCTAACAAAGTCTTAATGTGTGTTGAAGCTCTTGAATGAATCATACGAAAAGGCACAGAATGGAAACCATGCAATTTGCGCGCAGGAGAGAGCGCTCAAATACAGATGCATTAGGCAGAAGAGAAATATATCTCAACTGAATGACTTGGCAACTGTCCTTTATCATGTCGTCCGATGCGGCCATAGACTGCGTATCTACCCTTAGGCCAATACACCCATTTCCTTGTTTTGTTTAAAGAGATGAGTATACTTATTTGTGTATACCGACTGTATATTGACCTGCCTAAATAAGCATTGACGTTTGGGGAGGAAATGGCCGAGTAATTAACTGAAAACGAGGTTTATTTTTGTGTCGTAGACCTGCAACGTTGCTGTCCTACCTCAGAGGAGTAGAAGAAGAAGAAGCTACTGTTATCGTAGATTTTTAAGTCGTAGTTTTTAATTTAGTTTAGCATGGTAAAGTCTTAAATGTCATTATAGCCGGGCTAGATTTTTTGGTCAAAGAAAGACCATTATAATAGACGTTTGGGTGGGTTTTAGTTTAGCATGGTAAAGTCTTAAACGTCATGGCAGCCGGGCTAGACTTTTTGGTCAAAGGAGGACCATTATAATAGACGTTTGGGTGGGCCTTGACTAGAACATTGTTGCTAACCAGGGCGAATTTTCTCCAGACTGAGAATCTGAAGGATATTGAACTATACTTTAATACTCATTTGAAAATCGCGCCTCACCACTTTAGCGCCACCTAGCAGGACACCTTGCGATTAATAGGAAGTTCAATAAAAGGAAGTAAAGTTGCAACATGGGTTGGCATTAATCCCTGCTCTTACTTCTGCTTTTGTGCTTGCTTGGGGAGTTGGCCCCCCCGGATACACTACAATAAATTTCGTGGAGACGAGTTTAATGCACGAATCTGCGCAAGGATGGCATCTGCACTGCCTATACCAAGTTTTAAGGAAGACGAGGAAGAGTGGACGTGGAACTGCTTCAGTGCTATTTCACCGTGAAGTCTGTACCAGATGACGAGAAAGTTCATTTTTTGATTTGTGGTATGCAGCCAAAACAGTATCAACTACTGAAGGATTTAGTATCGCCAGCGACGCCAGTAAGTAAAACTTTTGATGAAGTTGCAGCTGCACTTCGTAAACTTGGTAATTCTATATATTAGCTCCGCGTCTGTTTTTACCTTTTCAACTGGTTTTTTCTACACTTTTAGGGCTTCTGATACTGGCGGTGCATGTGTTTGTTGTCGGCCAAATGGAATGTCCCTTCGCCGTGTTTAGTACTGGCCCAGGGGGGGTTGGGGGTTACCCATACGTTAACAAGTTATTGCACTTGCCGGACGGGATATGAACCGTTCCAAACAGACGTAGCCGTGCTCTGTCTTGTGAAGATCGCTTATGGAAACCCCTTGTTGGATGGATTTCGGGGGTTAATTACAGGTTAATTAGACTCGAGCGCCAAAAATGAAAGGTAAATTCATAATCAGCAACCAAAAAACTGTAGAAAAAGTAAAGTTATAATGCCGTCGGCGACGTGGAGCTACCATATAGTTCTACCATTATGGTGGTAGTTAAAATCCACGGGTGGAATGTACCCAAGTTTCGTCAGGTACTAAGGAAAGATGACGACGAATTTCGACAGTCATTTTCAGTTCGGTTGAAACACGCGTCTCGTTTTTGTGAATTCGGTACGGCTTTGGGTATTATTACAGTTATGGTCAAATTCGGATATGTATTATATTTTTACTTATTCATTTTTTGAGATGATTCATACGAAAAATTACTTATTCATTTTTGAGATGATTCATACGAAAAACTTACTCGAATCTTGCACAAATTAATGGTTACGGAGATATTTGCCGATGAATATTGTTCCTTATTGTTATCCCATCAAAGTACGAGTTACAAGGCAAGACAATACCCCCGCCCCCCTCCATAGTTAACACGGCAAAATTGTAACCAGTCAACACCGAAACTGTAATTTTACCAAAAAATAACACCACGTAACCTAGGGGTGTTGACTGGTTACAATTTTGCCGTGTTAGCTATGGAGGGGGGGGGGGGTGGTATTGTCTTATATTGTAACTCGTACTTTGATGGGATAACAATAAGGAATAATATTCATCGGCAAACATCTCCGTAACCATTAATTTGTGCAAGATTCGAGTAAGTTTTTCGTATGAATCATCTCAAAAATTAATAAGTAAAAAAATAATACATATCCGAATTTGACCGAAAATGTAATAATACCCGGCTTTGGATCAAATGCTCGTAGATCAGTTGATTGCTGGTGTCCATTCAAAATGCATTGCAACTAAACTGCTTGAAGAAAGTGGCGGCTTAGCCTTATCATTTGCCAAGGCTTTGCAGACAGCTGAGGGCAGGGTTGCCATTCGTATGATAATTATCGTACTTGTACGATAATTTGGGCCTTTGTACGATAGCACATGAGGTATCGTAGGCATTTGTACGATAATTCTGCTCCTCCTTTTTTAATTGCAATATTTGTATCTTTTATTTTGAATTTTGGATAATATTGTCTTCAATAATATTTTGTATTCAGGAGTGGAAATTAATTTTGAATAAATTAAGAAGATCCTATGAATGAATTACTTCTATATTCCTTCTAGTTTTGCATAGGCTTCATGTTAAAGTATTTATTACTTTAATTACAAAAACTTTTCAGGCACAGCTTTTATGCAGTAAATTTATTGGGTATCATCATGACATATCTTACTGGTATGTACAATAGCAAGTGCCTAAATTAGCACTAGAAAATGTTTTGTACCTTTCTACTGTATAACATAATGGGGAAGTGTGCGAAAATTATATTATAAATACGATATATTTGAGGCCTGAGTACGATAATTCCACTAGAAAAATATGGCAACTCTGGCTGAAGTGAACGAAAAGAACGCTCCCACGTAAACACCAGTCAGTAACTCGTGCACGAAAGTCAATGCTGTACGTTTTGCAGAAACCGGTCATTGCAACTTAATATTAATGTTTCTAAAGCTGCAAATGCGTTTAATAATTCCATGAATGTACAAAACTTCGGTGTAATTAAGCCTAGCGGTAAAAATGTCACCAAAATGTCAATGAAATGAAATGTTATGATGTAATGACAGTAGACACTTGGCTGATAGATGCAGGTATAAGAGTTGCCAGTGTGAGAAATGTCATAGATGGGGACATCTTGCAGTTGCATGCAAAGATGGTAGAGGGTACATTTTTACAACAGTTCCAACTCCATTTTTCTGAATTATGTATTTTCATGTGTTTTAACGTGTTCTGAATGGTTATTATAGTAATACATCGGGGGAATGAGTTGTTTTTGAGTTACTGGCCCATACACCCCTACTACATCCAACAAGAAATTCATTTCTCGCTATAATGTGGTTCGGGTTCCACAGTAAGCTGTAGGTCCCGTTGCTAAGTAACCAGTTAGTTCTTAGCCACATAAAATAAGTCTAATCCTTCAGGCCAGCCCTAGGAGAGCTGTTAATCAGCTCAGTGGTCTGGTAAAACTAAGGTATACTTAACTTTTGGGGACCCTTTGAGAATGTGGGGGGTTTTGGGTGGGGTAAATCACCATCGACACTAAACAGCATTTGAATTAATAAAATGAGCTAAATCATAGCATACCTAGCAAGCCATAGTCAGGCAACGTAGGCTAGTGTAATGTGGCCTAATATCCCTTAACCACAAAAGGGTGACGGAACGGCGCTTCGCGCCTTATCCGCATTTATAAAGATTCTTGGCAGGCTGGTATATACTGGCAAGAAGTAATGTTGCGCTGCGCTAGCCACAGGGGTTACAGAAGGTAAATCATGTTACAATATTTTAAAAACAATTATAAATTTTACTTAATTGGATGGACACAAATATTTTGATGTGTTATATCGAGAACAAGATGGTTGTGGCTCATCTACATCGTCATTGTCGTTGTCATCAGAAAATGATTCCCTAGGTGGTGATGTTGGCTGAGTGTCACTGAAAGGTGGATATAATTTAGCACCTTCAAGTAAAAATTGGTGTAAAACTGAACTGTACTGCTGCAGGTAACACTCCATGTTGTCTTTAAAAATCAATGCATCGTGTTTCATTTCCAGAGAAATCGTGAATTAAGCGAAAATAACCAAAGTTACGAGACGAACACAGACTGGACATAACCTCACTCTATGACAGACTTGAACCAAATGACAAGCGAAAATGTCTGACACCTGTAAGATTTTCACTAGGTCACGTGACTCCCAGACAGCACGTAACTACCCACAATGCAATTTTAAGGGGGAAAAATATTCGCATCAGAACCACAATGCAGTTCTAAACAAAAACAAACTCGCATCAGAGCACGAACTGTGTCCGTGTTAAAGTAAACAAAGTACTTAGAAATTTTCCGAGGATGGGGATTATATAAACATTCATATCTCGGATATGGTGAATTTCCCCAAAAAGTGTTCAGAGACAAAGTTTAATTAGTTTTTATGCAAAATGCATCTATAATACTATAATTATTATAGAATGAGTTGGAACTATTGTAAAGTAATACCTGGTAAAGTTTTGAAATTTCCAGCGTTCAGTTGAAGTAGGCATAGGTGGAGATGAAAGTACATATAGGCCAAGTTGAAATGAAATGAATTCTGCACGTAGTTTTATGCCCAACTATGCTTTTGTTATGCTTAAAGTTAGGGATGAGATTTTTAATAGCATTATTGTCAGCCAAGGGGATAAGCCCAATGCCTGTGAAGAGTATGAAATTTTTCATTTGTGTAAAGAAGGAATTTTTGATTTTGAGTATGAATGTAAATAAATACTTTGTTGATGTATTAATTAATGATAAGAAAATAAAATTTGAACTGGATTGCAGAGCTGCTGTTTCGTGTGTAGGTGAAAAACTGTATCCTGTCAATTTTCAACTAAGGGATTATAATAAGAATCTATTGAATATTTTGGGTTTTTCCATTGTAAACGTTAAATACGGAACTCGGAATAAAACACTGCCCATTGTTGTGATTAAAGGTGACCGTGTTTCATTGTTGGGTCGAAATTGGTGGCATGAAATAAAATTTGATTGGAAAAACATTTTTTTGATCCGAGCAGTAATAATGTCCATAATGTTGATAATGCAGATTTTGGTACTGACAGTCTTTTGAATAAGTATAATGCAGATTTTGGTATTGACAGTCTTTTGAATAGGTATAAAGATGTTTTTGATGGTAAACTTGGGTGTTTGAAAGATTTTGAAGTGTCATTAAAAGTAGACAAAGATGCTGTGCCTGTCTATAAGCAATTTAGAACTGTACCTTACAATGTAAAACCTCTTGTAGAAAAAGAATTGAAAAGAATAGAAGAAATTAGTGTTATAAAACTTGTAAATGTTATTAAATCTGATGGTAAAAATGTGAGAATTTGTGCAGACTTCAAAGAGACTTTGAATCCTGTGTGTAATATAGATCAGTACCCATTACCTGTTCCTGAGGACATTTTTGCAACACTTGCTAGAGGTCATTCTTATAGTAAGTTAGACTTAAGTCATGCCTATCATCAGTTGAAGCTGAGTGAGGAGCCTCAAAAGTATATGATGATAAACACTCATAAGGGTTTATATGCATTTACTAGATTACAATATGGACTGAATAGTGCAGTTGGGACATTTCAAAGCTCAATGGAAAATGTTTTGAAGGATATTCTCAATGCAAAAGTGTATCTTGATGATATTGTCATAACAGGTCCTACTGATGAAGAGCATATGAAAACTCTTGAATTAGTGTTACATAGACTTTCTGTAAATGGGTTGAAACTCAAAATGAAAAAGTGTTCTTTTTTGAATAAAAGTATCGATTATTTGGGGCATACTTTAGATTCTGAAGGTGTACATACTTCTGTTAAAAAGGTTCAAGCTATTGATAATTTTTCTGCACCTGTTAATAAGCAAGAACTGGGTAATTTTGTGGCAAGATTAAGTATTATCACAGATTTCTTTCAAATGTACCTAGAGTTATGGCACCTTTGTATGGCGTTGGACAAGTGAGCATAATACTGCTTTTTTGAATGCTAAAGAATTGCTTAAATCTAACACGTTATTAACTCACTATGATCCTGGTAAGAATCTTTATGTTACTTGTGATGCAAGTTCTTACAGTATTGGAGCTGTCTTAGAGCAAGAGTGTGAAATTGGTGTACTTAAGCCTGTCTGTTATGCATCTAGAACTTTATCCAAGTCTGAAAGAAACTATTCCCAGACTGAATGTGAAGGTTTGGCAGTAGTTTGGTCTGTAACTAAATTTTTGTATGGTAGGAAATTTGAAATTTGGAGTGGCCATATGCCTCTTCTAGGGCTACTTGGAGAAAAGAGGGCTGTACCCCGTTTAGCAGCTGGTAGAATAATTCGCTGTTCACTAATTCTTGCTGGTTATGATTACAAATTGTGTTATAAACCTGGATGTAAGATTCCTAATGCTGATTGTTTATCAAGGTTTCCGATTAAAATTGAACAGTGTGAACCACCTAAGGTTGGTGAGGAGGTCTTGTTATTGGAACAATTCTGTACTGCTAGTATCAAATCTGATGACGTACGTTATTGGACTGATAGAGATCCTGTACTGTCTTATGTAAGAAACTGTATTTTGTAAGGTTGGAATGAAGATACTGAAGTAAGTGATGAGATAAAACCTTTCTTTAACCGTAGAAATGAGTTTACTGTATTACATGGTTGTATTCTGTGGGGGAGTAGAGTTGTTGTACCACATCGAAGGATAAACTATGTTACTGAACAACTTCATGACGCACATTCAGGCATTGTAAAGATGAAAAATCTGGCTAGATGTTATGTTTGGTGGCCAAACATTAACTAGGACCTGGAAAAGAGAGTAAGTTCTTGTGGAACATGTCAGGAGTACTGTACTTGTCCCATAAAAAACAAACATTACATCCATGGGAATTTCCTAGTAAGCCCTGGTCTTGATTACATACTGATTATGCTGGGCCCATTGATGGTCAGATGTTTTTAATAGTAGTTGATGCATACTCACAATGGTTGGAGGTAATTCCTACTTATGGATGTTCTTCTAAAGTCATTATTTCTAAGTTAAGACATGTTTTCAGTACCCATGGTCTTCCTGACATAATTGTAAATGATAATGGTAGTTCTTTTACTAGTGAAGAGTTTAGCCATTTTGTTAGTATGAATGGTGTATGACATATCACTGGTGCACCTTACCATCCACCAACAAATGTTTTGGCTGAGAACGCAGTCAAAACTTTTAAGAATGTTTTAAAGAAATGCAGTGGTACCACAGAGGAAGTATTGCGTAGATTTTTGTTTAATTATCGCATCACCCTGCATATTACTACTGGTGTATCACCATGTGAATTGTTAATGAAAAGGAGGTTGAAAACCAAATTTGATTTACTTAAGCCTAATGTAGATAGTCATGTTATAAGGAAACAAGAAGTGCAGGCTTAAAATTATAAGGGAAATAAAACTAATGTTTGTAAGGAAAAGTCTAGCTATGAGAAGGGTGATCATGTTTACGTCAAAAACTATTCTAGATTTGGACCACCAAATATTCCTGGAGTAGTAGATGCATGTACTGAACCAATTTCATGTAGAATCTGTTGTAATGATGGTTCAGTTGTACACAGACATTATGACCAAATTTTTATACAAATTGAACCTTAGTGTAGTACTTATGTTTCTGATTTATGAATGAAAATTCTAGTAACAATTGTGAAAACCTCAGTAGCCAAAGTTCAGATATTGTGAACAATTCTGGAAATGAAGTTACTGAGAATGTTGTTGTGAAAAGCAATAGAGAGCTTTTAAGAAATGAGAGTGATTCAAGTACCAGTGATTTGGGAGCTGCTGTTAGTAATCCAAGTCCTATAAAAAGTCCTGTGCCAAGGCGATGTCGTGTGTGTAAGCCGGTGGAACGTCTTAATCTTTAACTTGTTGTATGTCTTAAACTCACAAGGTATATTGATTTTTTACTTATGAACGTTTAAAGAATTATGAACTGATCTTTGCATTACTGTATCATCTTGAGGCGTGGAGGAGTGTAGGATATTGAGCTGTACTTTAATACTCATTTGAAAATCACGCCTCACCACTTTAGCGCCAACTAGCAGGACGCCTTGCAATTAATAGGAAGTTCAATAAAAGGAACTCAAGTTGCAAGATGGGTTTGCATTAATCCCTGCTCTTCTGCTTTTGTGCTTGCTAGGGGGAGTTGCCCCCCCCCCCACAATACACTACAGAATCAGTGGCCTGGAATACCTGGATGGGGACCATGTCTGTAAATTTCAGGAATTTGGAAGCTTTGACTGACATTCAGTATTAGATGCAATTTATAAAAAAAAAACTAATTTACATATACAAGTTTTGCATCTGTAAGTTGGTCGTTTTGATAAACTGCAGGTGGTCGAGTTACCGTAGATGATACCTATAATAGAAATTCAAATAGCCTTATTGAAAGAAAAAAGAAACCATATTTTTTTAAAGGTCCACCCTTGACAGAGAACCATCCATTTTGATGCATTTTTTTCCTCCCGGCAGGTCCAATACAGTGAATTTATAATGTAACAAAGTTATTAAAATTAAATACCTAGGGCGCCTGTACTCATGCACTGCAACTTTCTAAAATATACTTTTATTGTCTAATTTCACATTTGTTTTAATGAAATAGAAGACGATATAAGAAATGGGGAATTTCTGCCTGAGGATTGAGGGAACTCTGGAGGTTGGTATCACTGCACTTGATGGTTGCTGCAGGACGTCTTTAGGCTTATGTGAGGAGCCCCCTTTGTAATTAATAAATTTCTTTAATGAAGACTAAACGTTAATTTTAGTAATGAAAATTTAGCCCAGGTTTAGTACTTTAGTTGTTTCAGAGGAAGTCTTCATATGGAATAGGCCTAGCACCTATTGCTTAGTTGTGCCTTTTGAGGTTGTAACTTAGCCTATTTATTTTATCTATGCCTAAATGAAATGTGGGTTTCGGATTAAGAATGACGAAATCAACTCGCTACATTTTTAAGAAGCTTATTTTCACTTTATTAATAAACAATATCTCTGTGAGAAGCTCCTTAGAATTACCAGAACACTATGTAGGCCATTTATTTGAATAGGTTGATGTATTTTGCTTTAGTGCATTGTTGCATAATTCCACTAACTATGAGGTCTGTTACTCCCTGTGTCTGTTGAGTTCTACACAGAACTTGCGGCCATGAGATTGTTCTTTTTATGGGGTTCGTATACTAGCCATGAGGTGGGTGGTGGGGTTGGGGGTTATAAATATATTTATCTATCTGTTACTCGGCAATTGACATCTCAGTGGAACTCTTATTTCAAGTGTTGAGTTGTGGAAATAGTTGTTTGTTGTTATAATAAAATAATATAATACTCAAAAAGAAGTTTTAACGTTTTAGAAATTACAAAAATACTGAAAAGTTTTCATCTTTTAAAAGTTACAAAAATACAGGTATTTTGTTGAGGCTAATTATAAATATTTTCCACTTAACCTAAACTATGGGATTTTGGGTTCTTATGAACTCAACAGCAACTGTTTTCACTGATTATTATACCATTTTTATTGTATGTTGCTTATGAAGTTAAGGAACATATGATCATAGAAACTGTATTGTTAAAGTCAGCATTTTATCTTGATATTAGTTAAGAGTAGGTAGAGGGTAGCGTATATGGAATCTTTCAGTTATGCCTTGTATATTTTATACACATAACTTACCAAATAATTACATAGCTATTAGTTTCTACTTTACGCAGCAGCTCAAAATTTGAAATTCGCATTAGCACTCTTTTGTTTTGGGTGTAGTTATACTGCCCCGGCCACTTTCGGGAAAGAATAAGTACAACATAGCTTAAGAGCTCAATTCGTTTCAGCCGATCAATGACTGAACTCTTGGTCATTGGCAGCTCTGAATTTGTTGTTTTTCACTGGATGGTTGCTGTTGTTCTTCATTTGGTGAAGTACTTTGTTCTTTTTGGTAGCGTGCTACTGTTAATTAGCTCAGCTAATTCAGGATTCTCATTTTGTGACTTTCCCAATTTTGACTTCTCGATTGAACTAATCATGTCAGATTCTAGCCTTTCTAGTATCAGGTATTGTAGTAAATGCTGTAAGAATAGGTTGACTTCAGCCCAATATGACAACCACACTAGTTCGTGAAGGGAGCAAGTTTGCTCTCCTGAACTTTGCTGTGACAAATGTAAAGACTGGGATAAGGGGAAGTGGAAGACTCTAAATGCATATTTAGATAAGTTATATCGTGAAAAACTCAGGAAAGCTACTGCTAGTGCTGAAGCAAAGGCTTCTTCTAGTCAGGTTTTGTCTCTAGGGGTTGGTGTGACTGATTTACCTGTTCCTGCAATACCTGGGGCCGCTTTTTCTTCTATCTCAAGTCCTCCAACTTTTCCTGCAACCCCGATCCCTGGCTCTCATTCCTCTGATCCCAACGTCATTGCCAGCTTAGAAGCTTGTGTTGATAAGAAATTTGAATCATTAGTGAACACCATTTCCTAGATTGGGAACTCAGTGCGTGTCCTCATGGACAGACTCAACGGTGTTAGTGCAGTGTCAGGTGCAGTGTCATTGGAAGGGGTGGCTACTTGTCCCACCGATGCTCCTAGACCAAGGTCCCCGCTAAACTCCCCTTGCTCACCTGGGAGGAAGCAAACTGGCAGTCCAAGGGAGGTCGGTGGGGTTTGCCCACAAGTAGTCGCTGCCTCATCTGAGCCTGTTGTCCACTTATCCCAGGACTTGGAGGATCGCCGTTGGAAAGGCATCTGCTTGGACGTGCATGCTTTATCTTCTAGTGACTCGGACTCTGGTGCTCATAAGCACAGTCGGCGTTTTGCCAATGTTTCAGGAACATTGGAAAGGTCTGGCGCCCCGATGGACAAAGACGTTCCATCAGCTTGTAAGCGAATGTTGGATAAGGCTTGTGGTCCTCTTCCCTCCTGTAGTTTTTGGGAGTCTCCTCAAGCTTCTCGCTCCCTTTCGGTGTCCACCGAGTGCCACAAAGTGTCCAAAAAAGTGTTACTTAGTCCAGTGTATGGACATAAAGTGTCCAAACACCCAGAGTCCGAGAGTTTAGTGCCCGATTATCAGAGATCAGTGTCTGAGCGACATTCGCTGGAGCGTCCGTTGTCCACATTTCCAGCTAGTGGGCGCCCAGTGTCCGTGTGTCCCAGGAGTGATCGTGTGTTGTCGGAGCACTCAGCTCATGGACATCAAGTGTCCAAGTGTCTGTCTTATGGGCGCCCAGCACCCGAGTGTTCTTCCGTTGGGCACAGTGTCCAAGTTGCAGTCATCAGATCTGTCTGTTAGATCTGTGAGCAGATGTCCAGGGACCGAGCATCCAGTGTTAGCGTGCGCCAGTATTGATGTTTGTCCACCTACCAGCATTCGTTTGGCACCACAGGTGGGACTGGCTGTTTCTGGTGTATCTTGTGCTGATCCTCCTACGGTTCAGGATCCTTCCTTAGTCCCTATTCAGTGCCTTTTGGATAATATTTTGAGCCTTTTACAGAAGCCATCTGCAATGACTCAGGTTCCCTCGGATCCTCTGATGACCCCGATTTCCTCTGAGGAGGAACCTGTGGAGGACAACGCTCCCACGTCGAACTATTTGACTCTTTTGCAGTTCTTCCTGGTTTGTTATCTGGACTTCTTCTCTCCAGTTGCCCATTCTTCTCCAGGTTTGGCACTTATGATGCAACAACCAACAGGAGCAACTAGGTTACCACGTATGGTTCTTTCCTCCTCCTCCAGGAAGGCATTTCCTCATATCGACGTATGGTTGTTAGAGAAGAGGGACGTAGGTAAAGCAGTATTTTGTTTGCCTCCTCATGTGATAAAGCTGAAGTATCTGTCGTATTCTACTGGGGAAGCTCAGTCCTTGGAAGTTTCTTTCTCTTCTCAAGGGGACTTCTCCATTTTCATTGATGCTACACATTGGTCAGCCTTCTCATCCGCCAGGATTTCGTTTACTTCATCGGAGTTGGACCATTTGCTGAAGGATATTTTTAAGCTCTTTGAGGTTCTGAGTTTCCTCGATTGGACCGTGGGTGCGTTAGCTAAGAAGATCGGGGACTGCTCATCTCTTCAAGAGAATTTTGACTCGAGCAGTGAGGGACGGCGCCCATGAGCTAGCCACCATTTTCACTACTGGTGTCCTTAAGAAGCGGGATTTATTGTGCTCGTTCACTTCTAAGGGGGTCACTCGTCAGCGTTCTTCCCTTCTGTTCTCTCCCTTAGACAGTAACAGCTTGTTTCCACAAGAGACCTTAGAACGAGTGACAAGAGAGTTGCAAAAGAAATCCACCCAAGACCTACTCACTCAGTCCACCAAGAGGACTAGGATCCCGACGCATCCTTCTTCTGCCTCTGTTCCTTTTACCAAAACTTCTTCTCTGTTGGGTCAGCAACCCTTTCGAGGGATTAGCGGTTGCTTCCAGTCCTGTCCGAGAGCCAATTTGCATCCAGTACGACCAAGCAAACAACCTTCCAACAAACCCGTCTCTTTCAAGTGAGTTACCTGTCCTCTGTGCTCCAGTGGGAGTAAGGCTCCTTATTTTTGGAGCAGGTGGGAGTCAAGAAAAGTAGATCCTTGGGTGCTACAAGTATTAAAGGAGGGCTACGCTATCCCCTTCAGGGAGAAACCTGCCTCAGTAACCTCTCCCATGAAACTGACAGCCTACTCTGTAGGCTCAGAGAGGTTTTCAGCACTGTCTCGGGAAGTTTTAACTCTGCGCAAGAAGCAGGCAGTGGAGGAAGTCGAAGACACGAGCATGGAGGGATTTTACAATCATCTCTTTGTAGTCCCCAAATCATCGGGATGATGGAGACCCATCCTGGATGTCAGTGCTCTGACGTCCAAACTACGAAGTTCAAGATGGAAACAAATCAATTGGTCCTGTCAGCCATCCATCAGGGGGATTGGATGGTGATGATACATAGACAGAACACTTATTTCCATTTTCCAGTTCACCAGTATACCAGGAAGTATTTGAGGTTCGTGTTCCAGGACAGGGTCTTCCAGTTTCGGGCCCTGTGCTTTGGCCTCTCCACGGCCCCTCAAGTTTTCCCCCAGGTTCTCGCTACATCAGCAAAGTGGTTACACCTCATAGGAATCAACGTGTCCTTACACCTGGATGATTGGCTCCTTTGCTCCCCATCAGAAGCCCAATGCATGGAGGACCTTCAGGAGACCCTTCAACTTGCACAAGACTTAGGATTGCTGATAAACTTCAAGAAATTGCAGCTAGTCTCCACACAGTCAATTCTATATTTGGTGATAGTGATAGATTCTCTGAATTTTCGGGCTTTTCCGTCCCAACAGAGGATTCTCAACTGCATCCCGAAAGTCCGAAAAGTCATTTCTCTTCCGTCCTGCTCAGCCAACGCTTGGATGAGCCTTGTAGGAACTCTTGTCATCAATAGGGAATTTTGTACCTCTGGGCAGGTTACATATCAGACCGCGACAGTTCTACCTCAGGGCCAACTGGCAGAGGAAAATATTTCCAGATTTGTTCGTTTTCGAAATCACTCCCCGAAATCAAGGAGGACCTTCAGTGGTGGTTGGCAGAGGACAGATTTGTGACAGGGACGTCACTGTCTCCTGTGAACCCCAGCCTAATGTTGTACTCCAACGCATCGGATCTGGGTCAGGGAGTCCTTCTCAACAGCTTAGAAGTGTCAGGGTTATGGTCTCTAATGGAAAGACATCTTCATATAAATGTAAAAGAATTCAAGGCGATACACTTGGCTCTCCAATTCTTTGTGACAGAGACCTTCAGAACGACAGTTGTGGTTCATTCAGATGGCATGACTGCACTGTCCTACATCAGGAACCAGGAGGAACCCACTCTTTTTCACTGTGCGAAGCAGCCAAAGACTCTTCTATGGGCACAGAACAACAGGACCACTGTTCTGACCCACTTCATCCAGGGCAAAATGAACGTTCTTGCAGACGAATTGAGCCGCGGCACACAGGTTCTACCGACAGAGTGGACACTCAGTCCGCAGGTGTGCACCGACCTGTGGAAGTGGTGGGGAAAGTCATCGGTAGACCTGTTTGCAACGTCAAGAAACCATCGTCTCCCTCTGTACTGTTCCCTGACGCCATATCCACAGCTTGGGCGATGGATGCCATGTTGCAAGATTGGTTAGATCTCAATGTCTACGCCTTTCCTCCCTTCAGCATGGTAAGAGAAATGTTGAGGAACTTTAGCACCCACAGCAACACTTCAGTGACCCTAGTGGTTCCCTTTTAGCCACACAAGGAGTGGTTCCCGAACCTTCTGAGTCTACTAGTAGACTATCCAAGGCTTCTACCTCAGAAGAGAAATCTTCTCAGACAGCCTCATTTTCATCGTTTTCACCTGGGTTTATCCACTCTTGCTCTGACAGGCTTCAGACTGTCAGGGAGCTTGTCAGAGCAAAAGGGTTTTCAAGTAAGGCTGCAGAAACTATTGCAAAATGTAGGCGACGATCTTCTGCTGCAGTCTACCAGTCGGAGTGGACAGTCTTTCAGAGCTGGTGTCAAGACAGTAGTATATCCTCTTCTCAAACGATTGTAGCACAGAATGCAGATTTTTTTGCTCTTCCTCAGATCCTCGAAAGGTTTAGCTACTTCAACCATCAAGGGATACAGAGCCATGTTGAATTCTGTCTTCAAACACAGAGGAATAGAGCTTTCATCAAACCAGGACTTAAGTGACTTGATAAAGTCTCTGAATACTTTCAAGCAAGATAGAAGTTCTGAACTTGCGTGGAATTTTGATATTGTCCTCAAATGGCTCTTGGGCTAACCTTTTGAGCCTCTAGAATCTTCTTCTCTTAAGAGACCTGACAAGGATGACACTTTTTCTTATGGCTTTAGCAACAGCGAAGAGGGTTAGCAAGCTACATGCCCTTGATAAGAGAGTAGGCTTCTCTCAAGGTGACAGACACTGTCTGCTCCTTAACTTTAGGATTCATGGTGAAGGAAGACCCTTCTAGTCCCTGGCCACATTCCTTACCAGTCAAGAGACTGTCTAACATTATAGGTCAAGCAGATTAGGAGAGAGTCCTCTGCCCAGTTCGTTCTCTTTGCAGGTGCTAACGAAGAACCAAAGAAGTTAGAGTCATTCTCCAAACCTGTGGTGTTCGGTCAAAAACCCCAGTTGTCCTTTATCTAAGAATGCCTTGCCATTCTTTTTAAGGACTATGATTTCTGAATCACACTCTAGGATCCAAGAGGATGTCCTTACTTTATGTAAGGTCAAAGCACATGAAATAAGGGCGGTGGCGACTTCGTTGGCCTTCAAACATAGTCTATTGCTGTCTTCTCTCCTGTTCTACCTGAGTGATGCAGAAACAGTTTATGAAAGTTGCAGTACTCTAGACCCATATTTCGCAGCTGGCATGGTGTTGGGTGAAGAGGGATAGGAGGATTTTCTTGGTTTTTTCCTCTATCCACTATTGGTGTTTTTCTTGGGAAGCCTGATTGACACTGTGTCATGAGTGCCATCAGTTGGTTTGAATTTTAACAAGTTTGTGGTGTAGGTTTTAACTTTCTGGTCATATTTTGTACTGCGCCCAGGTCAAGGGCACGCACACATTTCGATGTGTCTTTGTGGATTGTTAGCTTTGGCAACCTGCAATTAACTCATACGTTGCAAAGCACCCACTAAAGCAGAGGCGACTCTTGGCTCTACCACCACGCCACTACAGGTCAAGAGGAGCTTCAACCAGAAGCTGTACCTACCTGCCGTAGCTCCCTCACCAGGTAAGGTTACAACAAGCATTTCACAATGCTAGCTAAATTTTCTATTTCAAATGCATCTCCATTTCTGAGTGTTTTTGAGTAGTTTTGTCCATGTATCCCGCCTCCTGTTAATGTGGGATTCAGCTATATAAAAATGACATTTTTATAATAAAATACAGTTTTATATATACTTACCAAATAATCACATGATCAGAGCCCTCCCCCCTTCCCTCTCATGGACATAGAGCATAAACGAATTGAGCTTTTTCGCTGTGTTGTATCTACTCTTCCCAGAAAATGGGCGAGGCAGTATAACTACACCCAAAACAAAAGAGCGCTACCGTGAATTTTAAATTTTGAACTGCCACGTAAAGTAGAAACTAATAGCTATGTAGTTATTGGGAAAGTATATATAAAACTTTATTTCATTATAAAAATGTCATATTTGTAAGTACCTTTGACACTTTGTGGCAGGTGAATCATATGCCACAGTGTCACAGGTACTTTGCGGCAGATGAGTTACCTTCAGTGTCACAATTAGCTATCTGACACCAGGTACTAACCCTATAACAAATTTTCATAAACACTAGTCATGCTCGAAAAAGCCGGGTTCAGTCCTTACTAATGGCTCCTCTAGTTCAGATGTGTAATTTTTGTTCCCTATATTATTTTATCTGTATTACAAAATTTGTGCAAAATTTTGTAGCTCAATTTTGAAAGATTATGATGTTCATCTCTGTGTCGTATTAGTAGTTTCAGAGATCCTGAACTGCCCACACATACACTAATGCAATTATGGGGGATACAGGGATATATTAAATGCCCCATGATACCTCTCCAAGTTCTGATTCTAATTATAAAATGTTTTCAGTGTCTATTGTTTATTGAATATTTTCAAAGTGACACCAAGCACTAGATTATTTTAGGTTAGGAGGTCAAGCCTTGCTCACCAGGTAAGGACCCAGCATTCCAGGTTAGGACAGGTCACAACACTGCTATTTATTTTAACTTCCAGTGTCCTAGGTTAGGTTATAGGGGGGGACATCCAATGGGGCTAGGTAAATAACAGGTGGCCTGTGGTTGGGTTAGGTTGCAACCCTCTTATTTATTTTAATTTACAGTTCTTCTGGTTAGGTTAGAGCAGATTAGTCCCCTGCATTCCATTTGTTTGTGTTTTCCTCCCCTAAAAATCCTGGTTTCCTACTGTGGTCCCCCACCATTGCAGGATATAAGGGGGCGTGCAGTATCTCTAGAACTACTGATTTACTACCAAATTGAGCACCAGAAACATTGAGAACACACACTAAAACATAGGAAAACCTTATTTTGAATAACAGAATGTGATTATGGTCTGCATGCCCACAGGTGTGAAAGAGTGTCTGAGCCTCTGCAATTACACATGACTATATGACCTGTAACTTCCAGTAATAGGATTACCTCCTTTTGAATGGATGTTGTAAAGTAATGCCATGAATACATGCAAGCTGTTTGAAACTATTATTATTTGGGATGAATCTTAACTACAGACACCACCCCACTTGCAACCGAGTTACATTCTGGATGGCCGCTTGTATTTTGAATTGTTTGTAAGCTGGTTACTGTACTCTTCGAGCCTAGTCAAGTACAGTATGATATAAAATCAATACAGTATTTTGCGGTTATACATCCTAAAACACAATACACTGTACATACAGTACTGTATGTACAGAACAGGTGCGCAAAACAAAATTTGAACTTATGGGCAGTAAAGGGGAGTGCTCTGAAGACCATTTTAATTTGCGATTCCGTTTGTTTGTATATGAACGTTTGTAAGTTTAATGTTTGTGAGTAGGGTGGTGTCTGTATTGCATGAATGTTTAGATATTTGTTTCATTATGCCACAAACCCCTCCATCACTTGCTTAAGCCATCCACCTTGGAAAGGAAACCTCAGGTTTTCAGGCACTGCCCAGGGAAGGACAAGCCTTGTAGTAGGTTCCTCTCCTCTTTCAAGGCCCTCATGCCTTCTGTGCCTCATGCAGGAGGAGTGATTGAAATTAGACTAGCCCATGTTCCAAGTACCATGTCTGACTGTTTAAACAGTGGGTAAAGTTTACTAGAAGGAAGAAGAGAGAAGAGGTCTCCCCAGCGTCATCAGAATGTAATACTCCACCAGTGACACTGAAAGTCCTCATGATCAGAGTACCACTTGGCACCCCCTGCCCTACCCCGGGATGATTCAGTTCTTGGACACATCAAACAGAGGATGGGGTGAACACTTGGTGGAGGTATTAGTGTCAGGTGTGTGGGACCAGAATGACAAGCACCTCAATATCCTGGATACCAGGACTGAGTTGATGGGCATTCCTTGGTGTTTATGAGCGACAACACCAGCGGTGGCATATGCCAACAGGCAAGGGGGACTGGTGTCCTTCCAGCTTCACAGCTTGGTGGTGCAGTTGCACTTGTGGGCAGCAGCCTCAGTAGAGCTAACTGCCTGGTACATGTCAGGGACTCAAAACATGGTGGGAGACAATCTCAGTTGCCAGAGTCATGATAAGGGCGAAATGGTCTCTGAACCCAGGTGTTACAGAGACTCTCTTTGAGCTTGGGGGCTCCGAGTATAGACCTCTTTGCCACCTGGCACAACAGGAAGCTTCCAGTGTTCTGTTCTATAATACCAGACCCATGGGCTGCTATGGAAGACGCCTTCTAGCACCTTTGGGACAACCTAGTGACCTGTGCTTTCCCCCTGTCTTGCCTGATTCATTGGATAGTCAGGGTGTGATTACCCTGAACCTCAGGTTGACTCTGGTGGCCCCCAGGTGGCCATAGCTGGGTGGTATCCGGACCTGCCAGCTCTGTTATCCAAGGCCCCGAGAGAGATTCCCACCAGGCCGTGGAAGCGTTGGTGCTTCACACCTGGAGACTATCCAGCTTCTCCTATGAGCAAGAGGTTCCTCCTCTCACCACACAGCAACTTTAGTTCTTAAATGAAATCCAGTCTAGATATATCGTCCTTGGTGTAAAGGATTTGCATTGCGGTTTTGTTCTAAATTCTACTGTAAGTTTTCTCTCCTGGTCTAAAGTGTTATATTTTTGCTTACATTATTGGAACTGCTGTGGATTTCATTGTCTTGTGCATGTAGTTTACACAATCAGTGCATTCTTGTACTTCAGATTTCTTTCCAGAAAATCTGGAAGGTTTACATTCTGCTCCACTGGATGTTTCTGTGGGCATTGCTGTCATTAGCTACTTGCCTTTAAGCTGGGCCACTTTTGTGATAGTAAGGTCCCCATAAGGGCTTCCATTTTGAGAGGTTGAATGAAAATCGATTCCAGAGTCAAGTGCATTGATCAGTCCATCATTGTTTCCTTTGCTATATAGAATATCTGAAGAAAAGAGGGGTGTAGTCGTTGCTCACAGGTCTTATTCCATAGTCATTTGAATACTGTACTTGAAGCATTCTCCTGCTTTGACATTTGTTTATTCATGGTTAAAAACTAATGACTTTTTTTATCATTTATCCACTTGTTTTATTTGAAATTTCCTACATCAAGTCTTCATCAGTTTTACCAGAGGTATTTTAAGAGGTGCAAAAGAAACGAGCAGGAAAAAATTATTGCTGATTTATTGGTGACCCAGGCGGTTCATATAGCAGCAGACTGACGTCACGCCGCGGAACACAATGAGAACAAGGGTGACCTGAGGTCGATAATAATTAACAATAAATACATTGAACGAATACAATTTGAATCATACAAATGGACAGAAATGGAGTTGAATACAATCTGATGCCTGCGAAAGAAGAATACATGATATACAAATTGAAGACAGGTAAATAATTATATACATAGTTTAAATGACTGGATCTGCGTGACCCCTCACGCCAGGTGTGATGAGTTGTAGAGGCAAAGAAAATGGGACGTCACCACAGAAAACTCGCTCGGCAGAGACTTTACAGTATCATGTAGTCATTAACTGGCCCTTCTTCCTCGTCTCAAATATCTTGTTTATATTTTGGTTTCTGTTTGACATATTTGCATCTTGTGGTCTTTGCCTTCTTTACAGTAAAGGAAGTGATCGTGGCACACAGGGTTTTGCTTTCCTTTTGTTCTTTCAATCATCCTTATTTCCTGTAAGTCACATAGTTTCAGCCTTGGCTATTTAATGTGCAGTAGCTTGTACAATAATTGTTTCAGTTGTCTTATCTAGAAATACATGTTTTGGTTAAACTGAGTCAGTACAGCATTGCCAACTTTTCATGTGTTTGTTGGTGCCTGTAATCTTGTTCAAAATCCAGATTTCTTTTGTTTTTGACAATTACAGCATTTGCTTGTGGACGTTATCTTGGCATTTGGTACTGTACTTGGTATAAGGGTGGTCTTTGGTATTGGTCTTGTGGTTGATTTGTAAATGACCTTTGATTGGGAATATAATATCTGGTCTGTGATTATTATTCTGTTTTGTATTTAAGGCTGATTTTTAGATAAGTTGGCCTTTAGTCAATGGAGACTGACTGGTGCTTATGAGCAGTCCTTTGTGCTGTCTGCATAGTTTGTTTTGGGTATTCAGCTTGCCTAGATAAGAGAAGTATGTGAGGTGAGGTTACCAACTGTATTGTATAACCCACTCCCCGAGTAGTCATGAAACAAGTCTGAAGATGAGTGTTCTGGTTGAGAGTTAGAAACAGAAAAAAGAGATGGTCATTGTTTTGAGTTACTAAAGAGCAAGGAATCTGATCAAAAGCTATGCCTCAGATGCAGAGTTCGGGATTAGTGGAATTGGAAGAATATGAGGAGGTTAGCTTTCGTTGGATGTTGGCGAGCCAGTGGGAAAGGATTTCAGTTAGAGAACACAGAATTGTTTTCTGTGAGTGTGATTCCATTCCTTTCACGGGTGGGTAGATGGGAAGGCATTGCCTTTGGTGCGTAGGTACAGAATGTAGAATGATGCAGGACTCTGTCTTGGTTGCAGTGTTGTTTTTGTGCTGAGGAACAGCTGTTTTAGAGAAAATGTGTGAGGGCGCTAGAAAAAGTAACACATAAATGGATTTTCTGTGATTTAAAGCCTGTAAGTTATTGCTGCTAGCTCACCCAGTGTCTGCTTAGTAATAACATATAATTGAAGGCTGATGCTTGAGGGATGAGTTTGATGCTAATTGCTGTGGTCAGCTTCCTCACTACATATTGCCAAGAACCAAATTATTCAAACTTCTGCCTCTCTTTTGCTGCTAAGTGTCAGTACCCTGAACTCGTGTTATATATGATATGCTGTCGTTTGGTATGGCTTCTGAAACAGCTTGAATGGCTTCATTGAAATCAGCAGCTGTTGTTGGTTTTGTAGACAGCTAGTTGATGTCAACCCCATAGGGGGTTAATGCCATGATTGCACTTATGCAGTTCACCATAGGCATTACTTCATGTTCTTTGCATCCCTTTGGCCCGTGGCTGCAACCCCTTGCATTCCTTTTACTGTACCTCTCTATATTTTCTTTCTTCCACCCTCTCCCAACAGTTGATTCATAGTGCAACTGTGAGGTTTTTCTCCAATGACACCTTTCAACCCTTTTTACTGTCAATTTGCATTTCAGCGCTGAGTGACGTCATAGGTCCCAGAGTGTGGCCATGGCCCTAAATTCTCTGTTCTATTCTATTCTAGGTGATGTTAAAAAGGGTATAGTCTGCTGAAGCAATATTCTGATCAACTGATCCATCTGTTAAGTTGGTGCCGGTTGCTACCGTTCTGTTGAAATCATCTTTGGCTGCTCCAGCCATCGGAGGGAAACTCAGGTTATTTTGTGAGGGTGATAATATAACAGTTGGTTGTTATAAAGAGCCGTTTCTGTGGCCTTGGAGATTTACATAGTTTTAATTCAGTGTGATACTTATTGTCTTCCTGTTCAGTCTTTCTGCATTCTTATATATAAAATTATCGGCATGAAGTTTGACAGCTTTTTGTTCTTAAGGTGGGTACAGGCCTTAGGCCTAATATATATTAGGAAGCTCTCGTCATTTTTCAGTGCTTTATCTCTGTTTGTTCTCATAATTTGGTCTATGTCGTTTTGTTGATAAGGAAGCTGCTTGTGTGATAGATTGTTCGCCTTAGTTTTTCCTTGTGCACACTAGAGTTTTGTACTGTCTAATGCCTTGAGGAGCATTTGATTTTTGTTTTGAAGTTTTTCCTACCTTCATGTGGTTTTTGCCTGGAATTCTTAGTAATTCAAAGGTAAATGTGCTTTTAAGCACATTGTGAGGAAGGACATCATGTTGGAATGGTTTAGTATATACTTAAGTTGATTGTGCATACACAGAGTCTGTTGGTATTAAATTACAGTATTACTTTGGTACAAATGTTGGAATGATCCAGTATATACTTAAGTTGACTGCATACACAGAGTCTGTTGGTATTAAATTACAGTATGTATTACTTTGGTACATTTATTTTCAACTCTAGTGAGCTTCTTGCAGATTTTTCTTTCCATGTTCTTGTGCAATCAACTGTTGTGTCATATACTTTTTGTGATTATTGTTGTTTCATTTCAGAAACAAGAGTGGTTAGACGTATGAAGGAAGGGTCTGAGAATGCCTTTTATGGTGTACAGGTGAAATGGAAATCTGTCTTTGGTTTTTAGCAGACTTATTGTTTATCAGTCTGTTTTCATGGTACTTTTCTTACCATTGACACTTCTTGCTTAGCAGTATCAATGGCATTTTTTGTACTGGTGATGCTACCACTTCATGAAAAGAAAAAATGGTCTGTTACATTCCAAGCAGTTTATTTACTTGCATTAGTAAAGTTTATATTTTATATTTTTTGGAGGAGATGAATCTAAAGTCAATAAGCCAACTCCTTTTGAAGTGAGTTGGTGTGTCAGTTAGTTGAGGCAGAAACTAACTGTTGGAAGTCCCTTGACATAGAAACAGCAATCATTTTATTAGGTTTCATTTGTAAATTAGGGACACCAAGGTATGTACTGAAGATGGCCATTTGAACAAAGACTACCATTTGATGAGCACAAATATCTTCTTGTCTTTTACACTGAATATTCAGGAAATAACTCGATGATGTACAGGCATTTCAATTTAATGTAAGGTTCAGGTTCTTGGTACCATCTTAGTATCATTGGCTAGTCTGTCAGTCTTACCATGGTGAGTAACTGCCTGTGCCAACTTGTCAGTGTCAGGGGAATGTAACAGCAGTCCAATCAGGCACCTTATTGTCTGGGGTGTAATGTACTGAAAATGACTGACTCTTGGCCCGCAGTGGTGACAAGTTTATTAATGAGATTTCATTCACATTCAGGGTTTTTTACAAGGGCTTTGTTTTTAACTTGCTGAAGTGAGGTATATGTAAATGAAAGATCTTCCTAGAAAATAGCATACTACATAGTGAGTTTCATATTACTTTACTCTGTTCTTAAAAATACATTGATACAAATTCAAGGTTTGCTATTCTTAAAAATACATTGATACAGATTCAAGGTTTGCTAATGCATAAATCCTATGAGTCAACAGTGCATTACCTAATTCAAATGATTGAGCACCCTATTGTTCATATTCAGGGCAAATTAAAGTGACATCTCTTTTAAAGTTTGGAAACACTGCCTGGTAGCCAAGATGCTTGATCATAAATGCAGGGCAATGTTTGTTTGGGAAGGAAGATTACATTCATGATAAAACTACTTTGGTGGATGTGACACTTTTGGTTGAACGTATTTTGTGTCCAAGTGTTGATAGTCTCAAAGGAGAAAGATACACCTATGTCTAATACTTCTGCTTTCTGAATTTTTCATTTATTAGGCAGGGTCTGAGGTGACGGCGGTGTCATGGCTATGGGTGTAGACGACCCACCACCAGGAATACTGCCTGCCCAAGAAGACAGCTATTGAAGTTGAGCTGCTTGCTGCAGCATCAGGCGGTGAAGTTGTTTGGGTTGCACAGAAAGCGGCAGCGCGAAGGATGTTGAAGCAACAGGGGGCTGATGAGGCGCGAGGGATGTTGAAGCAAGAGGAGGCTGAGGTGCAAAGGATGTTGAAGCAACAGGGGGCTGATGAGGCGCGAGGGATGTTGAAGCAAGAGGAGGCTGAGTGCGAAGGATGTTGAAGCAACAGGGGGCTGATGAGGCGCGAGGGATGTTGAAGCAAGAGGAGGCTGAGGTGCGAAGGATGTTGAAGCAACAGGAGGTTGATGGGGCAAGGATGTTGAAGCAACAGGAGTCTCATGAGGCACGAAGGATGTTGAAGCAACAGGGGGCTGATGGGGCGTGAAGGATGTTGAAGCAACAGGAGGCTGATGAGACGCGAAGAATGTTGAACGCAACTGGAGGCTGATGAGGCATGAAGGATGTTGAAGCAACAAGAGGCTGAGGCACAAAGGATGTTGAAGCAACAGGAGGCTGATGAGGCACAAAGGATGTTGAAGCAACAGGAGGCTGATGAGGCACAAAGGATGTTGAAGCAACAGGAGGCTGATGAGGCACAAAGGATGTTGAAGCAACAGGAGGCTGATGAGGCACAAAGGATGTTGAGGCCACAGGAGGCCGAGGCGCAAAGGATGTTGAAGCAACAGGAGGCCGAGGCACGAAGGATGTTGAAGCAACAGGAGGCTGATGAGGCGCAAAGGATGTTGAGGCCACAGGAGGCTGATGAGGCGCAAAGGATGTTGAGGCCACAGGAGGCCGAGGCGCAAAGGATGATGAAGCAACAGGAGGCTAAGGTGCGAAGGATGTTGAAGCAACAGGAGGCTAAGGCACGAAGGATGATGAAGCAACAGGAGGCTAAGGCGCGAAGGATGTTGAAACAACAGGAGGCTGAGGAGCAAAGGATGTTGAGGCATGAAGGATATTGAAGCAACAGGCGGCTGAGGGGGAAAGATGTGGGTGACTGTGAATCTGGTTCCATTTCCAAAAACAAACATCTCGTGTGTGGTTCCAATTCAGAACTCGCTTTGAATTTCCTTTTCCCTTCTGCCGTCGTCGTCTTCATCCTCTCAGCAAAACAGACCAGCTCCACTTCTACTGTATGTAGGAGAAGAAGAACGGGTCAACCTCAGAGAACTCCTTCCCAATCTTCTTCAGGAAGAGAGATTCCACTGGACTTCTCTGAAGGTGCTCCAACCGTCCCTTCTTGGCTGCTTCAATCACCTAAAAAAAATAAAATAAATATATTTGTTAGTAAATGCACAAAAGTAATATATTTCGTTGCAGAAATGAAAAACAGAAAAAACCAGATAAATTCTTTTATGAATTGAAAACTCAATCAAAAGTTCATCAACATGTTTCAAGATTGAAAATGAAATATTAACCTTATGAAGGATGCACTCATTAAACTACTACTACTTCGTAGGCCTCCTTTCCTTGATGGAGGGGATGATACTCACTTCATCATCACCTCCACCAGCAGCAACCTGTATGTCAGAAGTATCAGGAAGGGCAGCGGCAGCAAACTGTAGAGAAAGAAAATTGAAATGTATTAATTATTAATAATTTTGGAAGCAGCAGATATGAAACAAGAAAACCTTTGTATTGTGATATTCAATAATTTTGGAAGCAGCAGATATGAAACAAGAAAACCTTTGTATTGTGATATTCAATAATCAGGAACAAACAACATATGAAACTAATACAGGGCAGAACAATAACTCTTTCAATCCAAGGGTCTTTGGCTTCTGACAGACAATGTGTTTCCTGTAGGAGCTGAATGCCGTCAGGATCCACTTCTCCCTGTCCGTGAGGTCGCTCACTGCTGCCTGACAGTGTTTCCTGTAGAAGTTGAATGCCGTCAAGATCCACTTCTCCCTGTCTGTGAGGTCGCTCACTGCTGCCTGACAGCTCTTTGCCTTTGTCAATTGCCCATACCTCGTTCTTACAGACTTCAGCAGTGTTGAGCTGAGCTGCGGTCAATGGCTGGTTGAGGGACTTAGCCTTGTCTGCTTAGAGGCGCATCTTCTTCGCCACGTTTTTGAAGTCCGTATGGCCCATGTCATACAGTAACAGGTGCCCCTGCAGCCATTCCCCCCAGCATCCTCTCGGTGTTGTCGGGTAAGAAAATGCATGGCGTTTTCTTCTGATGATGTACTGTTTTGATGTGGACATTAATATCTTGAAAATCTTTCTCTTGTGCTCCTGGAGACTTATAGAATGACCTGTAAGGAGGCACAATGGTTGTCAGAACTGTTATAAACCTACTTCATTTCACAAATAAAGTTTTTATGAATGTAAATGAGAAGACCATGGCAATAAAATTAACAGCTGTATCAGTGTGATTCATTTTGCAATAAAGCACTTTTGGTAAAAGAAAAATCTTTCCGTGGAAGGGTATGGACACACCCTGGGAGGTTCTGATGTTACTACAGAAACTGTACAAGTATTCTACAAACACAGGAAACAAACTTACTTCCTTTTTTCTTATTGTATGCTGTATTTCAATGTAGCTGATCACAACAAGGGTGAGAATGATGGGGTCATCTTCTTCATGACAGGTTTGCACCTCTGCCACGTCAGACGAGTAATCAACATCTTTCTTTCCTTCTGTCTTCAAGTCTTCAGCTGAAAACCCATATGAATAGAGTCAACAGACTGCTTCAAATGAAAATCAGCCTGCAAAAGAAGTTAAAGAATAAGGTAATAAATTAATTAAATATAAAGGAATAGAAAGTAAAACCAATACTGTACACCTGAATGATTGAGGGTCTTCTGGTATAACTCCGCCAACACATGACAAAAAGTAGACTAATGGTACTCCTGCTGATCTACGTACTAGGAACCACTGGACTGGGCTAAGTGGTAAACCAAGCTCATCTTCACAAGCACAGTGTGCATGCTAGAGATTAGTTATTCCTAATCTAGAGCCTGACATCTATTTGGTTCTAATAAAAATTAGATTGATAGTCAGGCAGAGTTTAATGTGTCCACTAATGATTTCTGACGACTACTTCATCTCAGTAACCAGAGCTCAGGTGGATATGGTACTGGATCTGAAAAGACAAATATGTCTTACAAGAAATCACTACTCAACTGCTAAACCCTGTAACCCTAACCAAACTATTAAACATTATAACATGATAACCAAGACACCTTCAGGTTCCTGGTAAGGAATAATTTGGCCCCACCCTAGTATATAAAACATGAGGAAGATGATAATATGGTCTTCCAGTTCCATGGCCCTGTCCAGGGGTGCCCAGACCAAGATGTGCCTATACTAAACAATGTGTGTCATTTAACATAAGACTAGAAAGCACTATGAAGACAACGCCATCCCAAACAGACAGGATCTCACTGTCTCCATAAAGAAAATATTCCCGTTGCTCACAAGAATCAGTAAATCTGCACAAACAACCTCAACACCCACTGATCTGGACAGTGGCCCCCAGAGGAATGGTGCCTTAGAAATATCCCAAGCACCCACCTGCCTCCTGTCATATGTTGTCAGGGTTATGGCAAATAACCTTTGACTATTGCAAGCAGCTATTAGTTTCCCATGCATGAGGTGCTAGACTAAAAGCAACAAACAAAAAAATGGTCATTATATTTGTCAACTCCAACATCACTGAATAAATGCAGTCAGCAACATCCCCAAAATCTGTTATTGAAACCAATCTGATTGCAACCATGCCATACAGAAAGAAAGTGGAAAGGTGAAGTTGTAAATGTCCATTTCTGTTTAAAGAATTTTTGTACATTTTTGTACATGTCCATTAGCAAAATGCAAATCTACATGGATGTGTCCTTGCCATTCAGTGACCGCTAATAATGTCAAACAATTACTAAGTAACCTTTCACAGAAAAATGAATTGGTAGAGGAGCAGAGAATCTCCCTTTCTTTAAACTGAATTCTATTGATGTGGCTATTGTTAATATAAGCAAGGGAAAAGCATGCGAGGCCTTCAATTTACTAGCAAGCTTCCGCTGAACAGAATGCCCATATCTGGAGATAATAACAGCTAACAATAGTAAACAGTAAACACGAATACAACCTTATAAACACACATACTGCACATAAGCTGCAGTTGGTAAGAAGAGGAAAGACAATGATTTATGATGCTCGACTTAAAAGGAGCCAATTTCTAAAACACTTCTAAATATGGATGCCTACTTGCTTACAGGATTCAAGCATGTGCTGTTTAGTCATTTTAGCAACTCTCTTAACGAAGTCTGCCAGTATAAAACTTTGAAGCTTGCAAGCCTTTGATAGTGGAGAATAGAATGCTTATTCAACATGGCCATAATATGGGTGACCTTCACAACTGTAATATAAGACTACGCTTCTGCAGGTTAGACAGCATTAGTAAATGACCTATATGGCATAAAAATGACATTTTATAATAAAGTAAAAATCCCCAATTCATTTTGGACATAAGTCACTTGACACAGCATATAAAGTTATTTCAATATTGCTGATTAAGTAAAATTTAAATGCAGTTGACCACTGGGATTTAAAGGGGGTGCGTACCACTACCCTCTCGCGAATAGCTCAAATCCGGGAATACTTAAATCCCCTCTAAAAATGCTTAAAACTGCCTATTTTGATTGTTCAAACACCAAATAAAAAAACCCTTCTAAAAATGCTTACATCTAAGTATTTTCATTATTTTATCACACAAAATGCATTTAGTCAAGAAAATTATATGAAAATACAGTAATTAGTATTTCTCTATGAAAAATACCACGAATAGGCGAATTTTCCGCGAATAATGTGTATATACTTTCCACAGAAAAATCAGTGAATAAGTGAAGTCGATAATCCAGAACCGTGAATACAGAAGGGTCCAATGTATTACAGAATTTCTGCGGAATTAGTATTTGAGATCATAACTTCTACACTTAGAAGGCTGGCCTGATGGCCAACCACTCAGAAATCCCTAAGGATGCTTAGAAAGCATTACTAGGAATGACGCAGCTACCATGTGACTAATATCACACGCTAATGTCAAGAATCAGGGCGAAGGTCAAGACCTTTGATTTTAGACAGCTTATTATGTGAACATTGTTTACGCAGCAGTCGGGTGGCGTTACTTCATCTTAAGTCAAAGTAAACTCTACAGTGATTTCATCCATCCGGTGTTATCATTGAATCCATTTCAAAGCTGATTTCGTAAACGGAAAATTCAGGTCTCCTTAAGCTTCTTGTATATCAGTCAAATTATCCTCTGCACATCTCTTATTCATCTAACAAATATATTCTGCCCCAAAGTCTTTCTTCTCCTTCTGATGTCATTATTGACCCAACCTCCCTTTTGTCTTCAAGTGTCCACAGTTTTCTTTTCACCCAGGGATATTTCATAATTCTGAGGGCTATTCTAACCTTCTGTGTTACTCCCTGAATACAAGGCTTTGTCTACAGAATCAGCCTGTATTTCCCCATATTCTCTCCAATAACTTTTTGCAATTTGTCCAACTTAACTTTCTCAACTTGAGTAACACATTCTACTTTACATTTTCCACCTCTTCCCAGAAAATGTTCTACATGACCTGTTTTTTATTATTCTTCATTGTATCCAGGATTTCGTCTGATATCCTAGGTTTTTCTTGTTACCACAATTTCCCAGTATGTTTTTCACAGAATATTGATATGCATTTCTGAAATTAGACCAGTCCTCCTCACTGACTGTTTGCACCTCCTCAAATGTGATTTCTACGACTTAATATTGAAATCTATTTCAACATTCAATTAAAAAATCTTGGTGCTCATCAAAAACAGCTTAGGGTCTAATATTCTGTCAACTTTTTGTTGGGGGCTTTTAATTTCAGTTTAAGTGTAGCAAAGACAAATTGGTGATAACTGTCCATATCAACTGCTCTGTAGCTCCTAACATTCCTCAGAGCAACTAGATAACTGGGGTATGTAAATATGTTAGTTATTTACATTCCTGCTCCTTCCTAAGCACCAGGTCCACCTGACAGTACCTGAATTACAGTCCTGAGCTCATGATATTGGCTGTCTTGTAAGCTGACACCTCTTTAGGTAACAGCTAGATCCACAATAGGAAAAAATGTGTCCTTGCCAAAGATAGTACAGTATCAGAAATCATTAGAAGAAGATGCTGAATAAGGTTAAGGTGCTTGAATGGTTTCAACAGCTTTAACTTTGTATATCTGGTGGATGACCACAATAAATCTTTCTGGTCGTGGGTAGGCAAAATTTAGAAATAGCCCCTAGTCTCTAGCATATGGGGTTGATAAGAATATTTTTATAAAGATGAAGGATAAACTGAAAATATAAACTGAGACACAGGAACTGTGAATCAAGTTGGAAAGACGACGGGCATAAACTGAATTCAGGAGATACAGACTGGACAACTTAGCTGTGTGTGACTCATAATGCAAAATAATGAGAAAAGAGATTGGCTGGAGTTAATGCAGACATTTATCCAGGATGAGCAGATCTTTACAAATGTAGATAATAAACTCTCTTTCAACAGAAGGACATCCATAAATACACTTGGACACCTCCTGAGGGCATTCATACCAAAACCAGAGAGAGAGAGAGAGAGAGAGAGAGAGAGAGAGAGAGAGAGAGAGAGAGAGAGAGAGAGAGAGAGAGAGAGAGAGAGAGAGAGAGACTATTTCCCAAAAAGACTGTAAGAACATCTAATGTTGCCATGATTATGGAGCTCAATAAGGGCTTCACTAATGTTCTACATAAAATTACAGTTACTCAGATGTCTAAAGTAGCCACACACACTAAACCCTCTACAAAAGCACCTGCCAGGTTAAATTATCCATTGATCAAAAGTGCTTCCTGGGTACATCTTGATTCAGAACTTAGCTCTTCAATTGTTCCAGATTTTGCAGAGAGAGTAACACAGCATGCACGCATCCTACTCAGTCCTGAAAGATGAAAAAAAAAATCCCTTACTTAACAGTTTATACAAATTAACTTTTCTTCCTAATTCTAAGAGTAAACTCAATTGCTGAAACAAGGATTCAAGTTACCTGAATCCTAAACCAGATAAATGTCCTCTTTGGCCCCAGCTGCTGTCCTTTCTACCTCCACTTGTTCTCTTCTGACTGACCTGTCTGACTCTCAACTCGACCTTTCTCTAATTTTCACCTCGTTTCAAACACGTCTATTGGAAAAGCTACGCAAAGACATTGAAGGGAGTTGTTGCACGAATTAAAAAAAAACAGCAGTTACTTTTTACCTTATATAACACACTCAAAAGATGAGAAGAGATAAAGTACTGTATTCTTGGAGTATTGCTTCAATAATGGAAGACAGCACATTAAGTCATGATCCAAGTTGCAGTCATTGGCCTTTGAGCAATTTGAAAGTATCTGGAATTTTCTGGCCAAACAGAGTTCTGTACAGACACAGGTGGGCAATGTCCATCTTACACATTACACATGTACTGTGTAACAGAATACAGAATTTAGGCCAAAGGTGAAGCCCTGGGACCTATGAGGTCATTCTGCACTGAAAAGGGAGTTGACAGTACGGTTTGAAAGCTGCAACAGGAGGAAAACCTTGCAGTTGCACTATGAAACAATTGTTAGAGAGGGTGGACAGTCAGATGGGAGAGAAGCTGACGTACAGTAAACCCCAAGTATTCGCGTTCTCATGATTCGCGGACTCACGCATTCGCGGATTTCTCTGTGGAACATATCTGCCCATTATTCGCGGAAAATTCGCCAATTCGCGGTATTTTTCACTGAGAAATATTCACTAATTACTGTATTTTCATATAATTTCCATGAATAAATGCACTCTTTGTTATAAAACTATTAAAATCCTCAGGTATAAGCATTTTTACAGGGTTTTTCTTGTCTTTAAACATCAAAATGGGCAGTTCTAAGTGTTTTTAAGAGGGGTTTTAAGTATTCGTGGATTTTAGCTATTCGCGGGGGTGGGGGGCGTATATAATCCCCCGCGAATACGGGGCGTTCACTGTACAGTAAAAGGAATGTAAGGGCCAAAGGGACACTGCAAAACCTTAATGCCTACTGCACACCTTGTGCACTGGTGGCACTAAACGCCCCCCTCCCCCCACGGGGTACATTACGCATGTAGGCATTCTTGAATGAAATCCCCTCAGCCATGTAGTTGTTGACCTAACATGGTAAATGTAACTCACTGAAGGCCAATCTACTCCTTAAACCCATTTTCACAATGGCCTTTTGTACCCTGTTTGACAATAATCCCCTGAACTCTGCAGAAAGAGGTACAATGACAAGGTTATTGACACAGACACTGACGAACTCCAGTTCTGTTGGCTGGGGATAGAACAGTACTACTATTATGCTACAAACAACATTACTTGCAATACTAAATGTGGTATAGAGAAAGGGTTACAAGAATGGAATATAAAATTTGGGCCAAAGGCCAAGCACTAGAACCTATGTGGTTATTCAGACCTTAAAGGGAGAGGAGAGAAGAAGGGTTTGAAAGGTGTAACAGGAGGAAAAATCTCGCACTGGCACTATGAAACAATTGTTAGGAGAGGGCAAAGGGAAGGTGGAAGAAAGAGAATATGAACCGAGGTGCAGTAAAAGGAATGAGTGGATACAGCTAGGGGGAAGAAGGGACTCTGCAAAGAACCTTAAGTAACGCCTACGGTGGACCATGTGAGGTGCACTGAAGGCAGTAACCCCTACAAGGGAGAAAGGCTTATAATCAATGGTAGCAATGAACTTATCCAACATTAGTTAAGACTGTGCAAATGACAATGATGAAAGACAATGGATAAATTATTTTGCTAACGATAGGTGTCAGTGTAATACTGATGAACAGAATTGCTTTCGCATTTCCATACAGCACGTCAAGTTAAAAGTTCTATATCACTATGTCAGCATTACAAGGAGTACAGAAATTCAAATATTTGAAATAAAATATTCAATATTTTACATCTAAACTTGTACAGCTTACAATAACAGGTTATGTTAAGCATCAAAAAGAGCTCAATGCTCTCAGACTGGACAAGGAAGGTGTCTTAAGCAGATTGACAATCCTTTCATCCTACAAACATCTACTGCAGTTTCCCTTGTGTAACACTACAGACAGTATTAAAGGTTCTCGCTCAATTCACACTTAGGTGTTAAATTTCTTTAATTTTACTGCTTTACTTACATTACATTTCATGACATATCTTTCAGGGTAAGCCTAAGGGCCTACAACTTTGACTTGGTTTAGTACAGAATTTACAATGAAAATCTGCCTAAAAAATACACAAAGTGTCTCTCTTACTCTCCCACTCAACAGAAGCTTGTCACAGGAACTAGCTCTGGCCTCATGATCCACCTTATGCAACAACGGCATCCCAAAATTATCAAACACTACAAATGGGATTAATTGAATACAACAGAGTTTGCAATGGAAATGATACCAGCGTGAAATTTCACACCCAAGCTACTTCCAAGCTGAAAAATGGTTGTGGGCGAGCAAAACAAAATGAATGAAACTTACCGGTGATTTTAAGTTTTGGGGAAGAGACAATAATTATTCAATATTGAGTAAAAATAATATGAACCCTGCTGATTATATTTACATGGATATAGACAGGTACTAAAGAGTTGACCCCCAGTCAGCAGCATAATGTTTGCTAAGCCATTTGTTTAAATCAGTGAAGTTAGGAAGCATTGGGTCTCATCCAAATTTGGACAGTGACCAAAATTACAATGGACAGCTGGTTCCAACTCTTGTGACTGATCATGAAACTGGCAACAGACCTTGGGAGTTTGATGTCCCAACAAGTAATAAGAGGCCCATGGAGCCCACAGTATGGAGGAGGTGAATAGGTACAAAATGCAATCTAACCCATATTGAAGCCTTAGGGTTGTACATCATTTAACCAGTGGCCCAATTTTGGGTTTAGATGATGATTTAGCCTAAAGGTAGAACTTGCAAACCAGCAACAATGATATCACAGTAACTACAAGAGTAGGTAAGGAGTGCAATCTCAAAAATAAATAAAACAAAACCTCTATTTCATCTTCATAATACACAAGACCAGCAATCTACGTCTGAATCAAAACATCACACTTTACATGATGGTATTCAAGAACAGACATCTTCACCTGGTAAGAGAGCTTAGTAAGAAAATTCTAGACTTACTGTGTTGCAAAAGAAGGTTATTTACAGGACGGTTTAAAGGTGTAGCAGGAGGAAAACCTCGCACTTGCACTATGAAACAACTGTTAGGAAAGGGTTGAGGAAATTAAGATAGAGATAAGATATGAACGGAGGTACAGTGAAACGAATGAAAGGGGTTGCAGCTAAGGCCAGAAAGGATGCTTACGGTGCACTGTGTGAGGTGCACTGATGACACTACCCCCTATGGGGATTATTTTAGACAATTTTTTTCAAACTGACCTAACTGTTTTCAGGATTTTTTAATGATCTCCCCTTAAAAGATGTGGCACCTTTTTTTGGATAAATTCTGACCCTTGACCTAAGGAGTTATGCCAAGTCTTGTTGAAATGAACCCTGTGGTTCTGAAGAAATAAAATGTGCAAAGTTTACAACTGGCAGACTAAACATCTTACACTGCATGACCACAGTGATAGACAAGCTTCAATTTGAAAGGCTTACCTGCTCCTCAGCTCAATGAGTTCGGGATGATTAGGACATATTATTTTCGGACGTGAACCTGTTAGGCCGTCACAACTTTAGGTCATATGAAGTTTAGGCTGTAAGACATGGTGGAAGCTCCTTGGGATACCGTGTTTAGTACTAGCCCCTTGGGGACCAAAGTATTATATACACAGCCGTTTTCCAGTTTGGATGTTACGGCCTAAATGACTTACGGCTGAAATGACCAGGACCCAGCTCAATGACCTAAGACAGCATTCATCTTCAGCATCATTGTACTTGTTCACTGATGCAGAACTTCAACCCTGAAAGAAAAAATATCGGTAAATAGACACAAGTTATTGGGAAAGATATCTTTGCTTTTCAAGTCATTCAAAACCACAAAACTGAAGCAAAGAATTTCATATCAATCAAGAATGTTTAGACAGTCATGCAGTAGCCTCACCCTTTAGGGTTAACAGAATAAAGTGGGCCTTTAATGGGATCCTATGGTAGCATTAAAGGTTGTTCTTTAGTGTCCTTTCAGCAACAGTAACACTGCTTTCAACCATTACATAACCCTTTCAGCACTAAGCAAAGTCTGCTGTTTGAGTAAATTTAATACAAAATAAAGTAAAATACTTAAAAATGGTTTTCATTAAGATAGCTATAATAATAATGATGATAATATTTTGTCTTATGGCCTTACACAAATAGAGATAGCTGATAAAACACATTACGTGGTACAAATGGAAAAGAAAATCAACAGGTACACTATTTCCAATGTTATAGCCTAGCCTTCACTCAGGCCCTTATTGCACCAAAAGGATTTGAGCAACTTTAGTAAATACTACAGAACTGAGGTGCACTGATAATTTGCACCAATTACAAGAAAAAAACGAGGGATTATGTTAATAACAAACAAACCTGGCATTAGAAGTATAGCTCAGGTAGACTGTATACTAAATAGTTATGTTCCTACTTTACAAGGAAATTGTCCCGACATGATTAAAAAAAAAAGCTTGATTTACCATCCTTCCATAACACAGTAAATATTTATCGAGTCACATCCATGGCCAGCCATAACCATAAGGAGATTATGGCATGGAATGGAATATGGAATTTATGCCAAAGACCTAGCACTCTGACCTATGAAGTCATTCAGCGCTGAAACAGAAATTGAACAGAAAGGTTTGAAAAGTGGAACGGGAGGAAGGGAAACCTTGCATCTGCACTATGAAACAAGTGCTAGGAGAGGGTGGAAAGTAAGAGAGAAGAAAGAGAATATGAACAGAGGTACTGTTAAAGGAATAAAAGGGGTTGCAGCTATGGGTCTAAGGGACACTGCAAAGAACCCTAAGTAATGCCTACAGTGCACTGCATAAGGTGTTAAAAGAGATTGTGGCAACTCGCATTCCAACTGCAGTCGTAAGTTTGCTAAACAGTTCATCTTTTGATCGCTGAAATTTGCCAACAATTGCATGATCTATATTTGAATGAATCACCCAACATTGCTCGCACAAGCTACTAAGATTAACCTTGACGTTTCCACCACGTTGGGAGTGTGATATTGAGGAAAGGCGTCGTAAGAGTTCCCAAATTTAAAGCAAAGGGAGTTTCCGTACACGCTTCCAAACCTAAACTGGGCCCTTCAAGTTGTACAACAACTTTAGCTGAAGAACAAGAGATCTGTGACCCATTATATTCTTACAATGAGTTAAGATAACACTGGCCATACACAACTACAGCATTCTACAGTAGAGGTTTCAAAGAAGCTCTGATTGACTGCAGAAAAGTAGCTTACCCACAAAGCTTAAACACCGGATAAGTAAATTTAAGTCAACATTACATAGTCAAAGCAGTACAACCAGCAAGCTGGTACCTCCTCTTCAATTCTTCATCAACTTTCGAAGTACAATATACTGCATAACTGTAGGACCTCAAACACTGATTGAATAGGCAAGATTGTACAGTAACATCTAAATCAGTAATGGATGGCTCTTAGAACGACTGTAGTGTCATCCTCCCAAAAATTATTGCTCTAAATTCATACACAAAAAATATAGTTATTTTACCTAAAAGATGACAATGCTCCTATTACCAGTATAATAAATTGCAATTTGATAATGCAAAATTACATCTTTATATAAAATAAAGTTTTATATATAATTACCCGATAATTACATAGGTATAGTTTCTAACTAGTTCGGCAGCTAAAATTTGAAAATTTGCAGTGGTGATTCTTTTGTTTTGGTGTAGGTAGAGATGCCCACTTTCGGGAAAGAGAGGAACAACTCAGCAAAGCATTTCCATTTGTTTGTGCCTAAATGACCATGCGAGGGAGGGGTGGGGACTGGGCTCCCATTCTGTAATGGCTTGGTAAGTATATATAAAACTTTATCATAAAAATGTCATTTTTATATAAGTAACTTACCAAGTAATTACACAGCTGATTCCCACACTGACAGGAGGTGGGATGCATAACATCTTCTAACCCAAAACATTAGTAAATGTAATGAATTTGAGAATAGAAAAATTTGCGACAACACTTGTTGTATCCTTGCCTGTTAAGAGAGTTGCTGCAGGAAGGAACTGCCTCTGGTTGGCACTCATCTTAACCACAGCGGTGCAGCGGCAAAGCCGAGAGTCGCCTGCTACCCAAGTGGTAGCTTTAAGTGAAGGACCATTGCGATCGCTAGTAAAGCGTACAAAATTTGCCCTGTCCTGGGTGCAGTACCGTCAAAAATACAACCAGATAAGCCACACTTATTACCTACACCAAAGATTAGAACACCATCACCCATCCATTAAAAAAAACAAAACTGGCGGGTATCTAAGTACATAGTACCCTCAGACTTCCCAAAAAACTCAACAACCTATGTCAAGACGAAGAGTATTAGGTTGGAAGGGACACTTTCTACCCTTCCTCCCCCAATACCATTCCAGCCACTGATAACGGACCTAGGGTACTGCAATTTTTAAAAACAGTTTCCACTTCTTTTAAGTAATGGGAAGCAAACACTGACTTGCATTTCCAACAAGTCATTTGGAAAATGGAAAAGGTAGAGACTGTGCTTAAAAGCTAATGATGTAGCTACGGCTCTAATATCGTGAGCTCTAACTTTAAGAATAGGAAGAAGTTCTTCTTCAATCTGAGAATGTGCTTCATGAATGAGGTCCCTTGGAAAGAAAGGGCATTCTTACGAAGAGTCTTTGACCGAACACCATAGGTTACTGGTAGGAATCCTTATTCTCTCAGTCCTATGCAGGTAAAACTTCAGAGCCCTTACTGGACAAAGCACTCTCTCTTCGTCCTCCAAACCAAGCACTTCCACTAAATTCTTTATACAAAAAGAACGAGGCCAAGGTTTAGAAGCAGTCTCGTTCTTTGCAAGAAACCCCAGCGTATAGGAGCAAACCATATCTCCTTAAGCGAAACCGACTCTTTTGTCAATCGCCTGTATCTCACTGACTCTCTTAGCAGTGGCTAAGAATACCAGGAAGAGGGTCTTATTTGTAAGATTCCTAAGGGATGTGGAATCAAGAGGTTCAAAGGCAGGGCTAGAGGGCCATTTTAGAACCACATTTAGGTTTCAAGATACTGGTTGCGAATCCCTTGTCTTATACCTATCGAATGATCTAATGTGATCGGAAATATTCTGGTTGGCAGAAAAGTCCATGCCCCTATGTCGGAACACCGAGCTAAGCATGGACCTGTAACCTTTAACTGTAGGCAGGGACAAACCTCTGGTGGTCCTCAGATACAACAGGACATCAGCAATTTCCGTTAAAGATGTCTTAGTAGACAAGATGCCATTAGTTCTGCACCAAGTGTGGAATATGGACCACTTATGTTGATAGATGTTGGCGGATGACTGGTGTCTGCATCTCGCAATAGAGTCCGCAACTGACTTTGAAAATCCCTTTGCTCTGAGTAATTTCTTGACAGTCTGTAACCTGTCAGTGCTAGATTTGACAACCCTAGATGGAACCGTCTGAAGTGGGGTTGTCCGAGCAGATTGCATTTTTTGTGGTAGAAGCCTTGGAAAGTCTACCAACATCTCCAGAAGATCCAGGAACCATTCCCTTAGAAGCAAGAATGGGGCTATTAGTGTCATCAACGCATTTTGGTGTGACCGGAACTTGTCCAGGAATTCCCATATCATCCCAAATGGTGGGAAAGCATACAGATCTTTGTTTGATCCGTCCTGTAACATGGCATCTGTCGCCCATGCCAAGGGGTCTGGAACTGGCGAACAAAAAAGGTAGACGATTTTTGGAAATTGCGAAGAGATCCAAAGTCGGAGTTTCCCACAGTCCCCAAAGATCCAGGCAAACCTGTGGATCTAAAGTCCACTCTCTGGGTATTACTTGATCGCGCCTTCTTAGCCATTCCGCCAGGACATTCAGTCTGCCCTGGATGAATCTTGTCACTAATTTCGTCCGATTCTGGTTTGCCAAAAGTAGAAGATCACTTGCTGCCTTGCAAATGGAAAAGGAATGCGTTCCCTCTTGCTTGCTTATGTAAGACAGCTCTGTGGTATTGTCCGAATGGACTGCTACGGTTTTCCTGGAAACTTCCAGGGCAAAGGCTTGCAATCCCAGATTAGTAGCCTTTAACTCTTTGAAATTTATGTGAAACTTCTATTGAACTGGTGACCACCTCCCGGAGACCACCTTGTCTCCTAAGAGAGCTCCCCAGCCTAAGCCTAAGTCTGATGTGTCTGCTCAAAAGCTTAGGTTTGTGTTCTGGATATGAAGGGACTCCCTTCCAGCAGCCTGTCTCTGTCTTCCACCAGAGCAGGTGCTTCTTTATTTCGGGAGTTACAGGGAACACGAACGAGTCTGGGTGCCATATCCTGTCCCAGCTGGCTCGAAAACTCTTTTCAGGGATACAAATTGCTCTATGGAGGCTAGAGTTCCTAGGAGACTCATCCAACTGTTGGCAGAGCAAGTCTGGAGAGAAATAAACTCGTCTACGGTTTTCAGACAAGATTCCACTTTCTTGGGGAATGGAAAAGCCTGAGTAGCTAGAGAGTTCAGTGTCATCTCCTGAGAAGGAGCCAGTTGAAAGAAGCCAATAGTCTAGGTAGAGAGCGATGTTGATGCCCTTGAGATGGAACCATCCTGCTAGGGGAGCGTGAACGCAAGTAAAACCCTGAGGGGCCATCAATAACCCGAAACATAGGGCTCAAAACTGGAAGACTTGGTCCTGGAAAATGAATCTAAGGAACTTCCTTGAATCCAGATGAAAGTACGCATCCTGCATATCTATTGAGACCATCCAGGCTCCTTGACAAATGGATGCAAGAATGGAATGACTGGTCTTCATTCTGAACATCGTCTTCTGAACAAAGACATTCAGCGCACTTACTTCCAGGACCAGTCTCCATCCTACCAATGATTTGGGAACCACGAAGAGGCGATTGTAAAATCCCTCTGAATCTACATCCTCGACTATCTCTACAACCTTCTTGTTGAGAAGGGTGGAAACCTCCTCTGAGAGGGCTGCAAACCTCTCTGAGACTAAGGAGTAGGCGGTCAAGATAATGCCTCTTGACTAAAGGAGGTTTTTCCTTGAACAGGATAGCATAGCCCTCCTTGAGGACTTGAATGATCCATTGTCCCACTCCTATTTCGCTCTATTTTTCCCAGAATAGTTGGAGCCTGGCACCCACTCGAGCACGGAGGACTAGGTTTTCATTTTCTTGATGATTTCGATGCGGACTTCTTGACTGTTCGCAATGAAAAGAGAACATTGGAACGTGTTTCTGGAAGATCTTGTTCTCCAGCCACGAAAGGGATGAGACTGCAGAGGAGAGGTCGACTTCCCACTAAACGAAGGAGGGTCTTTAGGACGTCTCTCTGACTGAGACTGGTCCTGGGTTGATTTTTTGTGCAGATGAGATGCAATGTCATTAACCGCCGACTGTGGGAACAGAAAATCCTTCACCAAGGGAGAAAAAAGGAGAGCAGACTTCTGTGCCGTAGTCACTATTTTGGTGGTATATGAACACCATAACTCTCTTTTTTAAAACACCCAATGTAAAAAGAGGCTAGTTCCCTAGAGCCATCTCTAACTCTTTTATCGGCGCAAGAGAGAACACCCAGAGCATTCAAGAAGTCCTCAGGGAGAGAGGAAAAGTCCTGTATTTTCCTTGCCAAAGCACCCACCAACCAGTCCAAGAAACTAATTACTTCAAACACCTTGAAGAGATTTCAAAGTAGACGATCAATCTCTCCTGAAGAAAACATCACTTTCGCTGATAAAAAAGCCTATCTCCTAGAAGAATCAATCAAACCAGAGGAGGCAGCAGCTCCCAGGGAAGGAGGTTCTCCAGTGGCATAAGAAGAATACCTTCTATGCGAAAGATGGGTCGGAGGAAAGCTAAAAGAAGCCTTCCCTTGCTCTTTCTTGACTGAGAGCCAAGCATCTACTTCGCTGAGCACCTTCCTAGCGGAAGTACAGAGCACCATCTTGGGCAACCTGGAGTGTTCAATAGGTTGATTATTCATCAAGAAAGCGGATGCCGGAGAAGATGAGGATGCTGGCGAGAAAAAGGCAGGGAAATTCTGTAGTAAAAAATGAAGGAGTGCTGCGTAAGCAGGAGTCGAACCCTCTTCCACATCCTTATTTGATTCCTCTTCGTCGGACGATACTGGAGAAAGAGATACCATCTGCAGTTGGCTTAGCAGCAGAAGGCGGCTTTTTCAAAAAACCTAATATGTCATTTAATCTCTGCTGGATGGGAGCCAAAGCTGGGCCCATAACTGAAGAAAAAGTCTGAAGTCCGGGATTTGGTGCCGACAAGACGGGCTAGTGCCAAGTCCTTGAGGAGAGAAGCCCTTTGTTGGCCGAGTTGGTTGAGCTTCAGACCGTCATTCGATGGGCCGGAGTTCGATTCCCGCCGCCGGCTGATGAAGAGTTAGAGGAATTTATTTCTGGTGATAGAAATTCATTTCTCGCTATAATGTGGTTCGGATTCCACAATAAGCTGTAGGTCCCGTTGCTAAGTAACCAATTGGTTCTTAGCCACGTAAAATAAGTGTAATCCTTCGGGCCAGCCCTAGGAGAGCTGTTAATCAGCTCAGTGGTCTGGTAAAACTAAGCTATACTTACTTTTTTGAGGAGAGAACTGCACTCTCGGGCACTAATGTGCCCTCAGAAATATCCGAACGAAGGGGTGCTAATGGGTGCTGGGAAGCCACTTGCTGCTGGGAAGTCACTGGGTGCTTAGGCGCTACTGGGTGCTCCAAGGATACCAACAAGTTGGGCGCTAACAGGTGCTCAGACACTGTAGCGCCCTCAGGTGATACAGAACGGTTGTGTCTATGAGCTGAAGACGAGCGCTTAGGCGCCAAAACTCCTCATCTCAAATCTGAGCAAACTGGAAAAAAATGTTTGGGACTGTCCCAAAAGCTGCATGAAGGCTCCTCGAGCATCATAGCCCAAGACTTCTTACTGAGCACCTATGGGGTATGGGATACATCCATTGCTGGCCTTTTCAATGGCCTAGATTTATCAATTTTGCACCACTGGCGACTGACATCAGGGCTAGATGCCTCAGAACTCGAAGAAAGACGATGCACCTCCAAAATGATGCCTTTCCCATGGCTGTCTGTTGCACCCTGGGACTTTGCAACGGGCAACTAAAGGGCCGACTACCCGTGGGCAGACCCCACCAACCTCCCTTGGGCCTCCGGTATGACTTCTCCCAGGTTTAGGGGAGTGTACCAGGGACCTCTGCCTAGGAGAGTCGGCGGGACAGGCAGCAAGCCCCTCCACCAACACATCACTTGCCTTGATAACACTACCTTTAGTAACTTGATCCATTAGGGCACGAACCATAGACCCCAACTGGGCCACAGAATTCACAAGTAACTCAATCAAACTTACGGTCAAACCTTGACTCTAGGTTGGCAATGGCATTAGGGTCAGAAGTGTGGGAGCTGGGTAAAGGATCAGGTGGTACAGCACGAGAACTGGGATTCGGGGATAATACAGAAGCAGAAATAATGGGTACATCAACACTGACAGAAGACTTATCAGATTCCTGGCTAACTGTGGTCTTATTGTCGTTCCTACGAGATGCCTTTCTCTAACTTTGATAGATGAGAACTTAAAGTTTTCCACTGTTTAGGGTCCTAATCTCTGCATTCCTAACGTTAAGGTCAAAAAACAAACTTGACTTTACAATCAGCGCAAATGGTATGCGAGTCATATTTCACAGAAGTTAACCTCGTATTACAGCGTTTGCTGCAATAACACAAGTGGAAGACGTACTTGCATCAGTCATAGTCAGACAAGTCGACAACCAAAAGTCAAAGTATGGAAAAAATTGTCAAATCTTGAAAGAACTAAGGTCTTAAGGAAAAACCCTAACTGTAAAATAATTACCGAAAGACTACCAAATTGATCTCAGTCAACACCGGTAACGAAATCCAAAATTAGCTGCGAGCTAACAACCTCATTGACAGCTGGCAGAAACAAATTGAAGTGCTTTACTGAGTCGTTCCTCTCTTTCCCGAAAGTGGGCGGGACTATCAACCTACACCAGAACAAAAGAATCGCTATCTTGAATTTTCTAATTTTAGCTGCTGAACTAGTTAGAAACTATTGCTATGTAATTACTTGGTAAGTTACTTATATAAAAACTTTTGGTACCATTTACAGTTGCCAATGCAGTCACAGTAAGCATAGGCAGTAATCCACTTGGGGATACACATAAATAATCCCCATTAGCCATTCAAAACCTGAGGATTAATCCCTTGATTTGCAGACTACCTTGTATAGGATTTCAAAATCAGTAATCCATCTAAGGTGGGCCTCACTGAAGACCTTGTACTAAAGCCAAACTGGTCTGCCTCAAGTGGAACTGAACAAGACTACTATTTGAAGAGACACAATTTAAATTTCTGATAGTTTTTCTTTACACCATTATTACATTTTGGACTTTAAAATATTATTTTCTGACATCTTAAGTTGTGCTCTGGACATTTCTGGGTAAAACTACAGTATAACTCGGCATGGACGCCACGCTGTTATGGAATGGTTCCGTGCATGCGTAAGTCATTAGGGAGCCATATGTTCAAGAAGGATAGGCTAAGGAAACCTATTATAAATGGAACTATACTAACCTAACGTACCCTAAACTAACCTAACCTAGGTGAAGGAAACTCTATTTTCTACCCAAAGCTCCCCTATAACACTAAGCATGCATGATAGCATTCCAGGATGGCCAGCATACAAAAACATATCAGTTCTGATGTTAATTACAGGTTAATTACAGTTGACTGCCAAAAATACCGGTAAATTGTTAATAAGACAACCAAAATACTACAGGAAAAGTCAATTTCCAAGGTAATATCTGAAGCGCAGCAACCCCATAGTCCTGCCCATTTCTGATCTTCAATTTGTTCATAAATGACCCAACCAACCACATAACACCATGCACTAAGGTAAGGACCTGGTACTCTAGGTTAGGTTAGGCATGTTCAGTTAGTTCACTTGCAAACAAAATTAACATCAGAAACGTTCAAAGAGCACATTTAAATATACAAAAAAAAAAAACATGCTTTCACAACCAAAGTGAGATAATGGTTAAAAGTAAAATTTGACAATTTTGCTTTATAAAACACAAAGCTTAATGACACCCAGGGCACACAGGTACCTCTCCCAGGACAGTTTCTAGAAAAAAACATTGAAAACAACAAGTTGTCTTTAGATTAGTGCATGGGAATCTGCTTGGGAAATCTGACATTATACCACCAACAATTACAGGCCATTAATGCTTAGACTGAGCTCCTTAGGCCTCCTGTCCAATCTGAAACACTGGACTTTTGAGGAGAATCAACAAGTTCTTGAAAGCTCTCGTTCTGTATATATACTTCTAATGTAAATTTACACCACTAGGGATTTCTTTGCCACTGGGTGTTATGTAATGAAGAATCAGTTCAGATTATGAGCAGAAACTAAGATGGTAGAATAGAGTATAAGATTTGGGCCAAAGGTCAAACACTGGGACCTATGAGGTCCTTCAGTGCCGAAACGGAAATTGAGAGTAGAAAGGTTTGAAAGGTGTAACAGGAGGAAAACCTTTAGGAGTTGCAATATGAATCAATTATTATGGGTTTGCAATATGAATAAATTATGGGTTTGCAATATGAATAAATTATTAGGGTTTGCAATATGAATAAACTATTATGGGTTTGCAATATGAATAAACTATTATGGGTTTGCAATATGAATAAACTATTATGGGTTTGCAATATGAATAAATTAAGGGTTTGCAATATGAATAAATTAAGGGTTTGCAATATGAATATATTATGGGTTTGCAATATGAATAAATTATTATGGGTTTGCAATATGAATAAATTATTATGGGGTTGCAGTATGAACAGAGGTACAGTAAAATGAACGAAAGGGGTTGCAGCTAGGGGCCAAAGGAATGCTGCAAGGAACCTCTTCAAGTAATGCCTACAGTGCACTGCATGAGGTGCACTGGTGGCACTACCCCTCTATGGAATCCTGTTTTAATGTGAACTTTGAACATTTCTGACCTTTGTTTCATGCAAATGGCCTAACCAACCTCCCCTGACCTCGGGTACCAGGTCCTTACCCAAGTGCATATTAACGTTCATTAACCCTTGGGAAAATGTTATTTTTAAGTCCAAAGTGTGATAAATGTTCAAAGTAACATTTCTGCCCACTCAACTATACATCAGTCTTTAGGGTCAGGTGGGAAGTAGCTCCTCCCCCAGGTCAGGGTCAATAATCTAGCCTATTGGACATGATGCCCCTTGTCAGAAAGGGACCAGAGAAGCACAAATTAGGCTATGTGAAATCAAACTTATATTCATCAAACTAAGACGGAAAACTTGTAAATTAATTATGTTTTACTTAGATACTTGATGACAGGTTGAGCCTGAACGTTATCTTTCAGATTTTTTGTAGGAAATCCATATTTTTGGAGTTGTGGTTCCAAAACCCTTAACTACAAAACTATGGACTTCCAACGAACATCTCCATCAGATTCGCTGAAAAACGCATGGAAATACCCCAGAAAAACTATTCTGTTATGCAGTGTGGGATACTGCCAGCTTTTCAACATTTACTGAGACCTCAACGCAACCTTTCACAACTCTACGACTCAGGCCAGACTGACCTAAGCTATTTGCCTAATTTACCCACCTATTTCCAGCGCCTACCTTAAACTAAAACTAAAATAAGCTACTACCTCAACCTAGCTTTATAAAACCTCTTTAATTAAACTCACTAGTCAAGATATTTCAAGGTAAATTACGAAGGAAGATGAAAAGAAAAAGACGTCCATTCCTCACCAGAGGACAGATGTCACAACAGCCATCACAACAAAACAAATATAATTTCAATAAAGTCTTTTTCACTCTCAAGAAAATAGAAAGAACCTCACCTCAGCCACTGAAAGAATAGCACGGAAGTCCATCTTGTTTTTGGGGATGATTCACGTACTCCAGTAATTGAAAAACAATTCAGGAATCACAAAAGATTCGACGAAAATTTCTCTGCTAGAGTACAGAACACCAAGTGTCAGTGAAGAGGCTCAAGGTGGTTCCAATAATGTTCGGCAAGATTTGAAACATTTAATTCGTTTTATAATAAATTCATTTTCACTTACTTTACTTAATTTGAGCTTGATTATAATATTAAGTTCACATTAGAATATGAATTTCCGAACATAATATAACTGGTATTAATCTGGCTGTAATTAAATATACGATTATTTAGCAGCAGGGGGTTTTAATTAAAATTTTATTTATTATAGCTTCAATAAAGTAAATTTCACTTATGAATTTAAATATTAACATATACTGTTTTCACCATGAATTTAGCTCATTTTTTTTGTTATTTTAGCGTAAATTTTAAATGTTTCACTTGAGTTAATGCAAATACTTCTGAAAAGAAAGAGGCGTTGAGGGCACCTACTAAATCACACAGTTGGTCTGGAGTTTTTGATAAACTGCGCAATAATCTGCCATTCTAATATTTAAAATACTTGACAAATTCAATAAAAATCTATTGGCATGGATAGTCAATAGATGATAATAACGGAAACCTATCAACTAAACAGTTTAAAACAATACCCAACAACTTTTTGTTTTCCCTGACATAGGAACACGAAGTTATTGTTAGTAATAATAACTGCAGAAGAACAAGATATTATTTTATACATATATTTTTATAATCATCATTAACTGTAGTAATATAAAAAGTGCTGGAAACTAATCTGAGATTTAAGGCAAACAATGTTGCCACTGACGATCTAGCAAACGTTAGGCTTTTAGAAAAAGGCAAACAAACAAACGAGTTTTGGCTTCAGTCAAAGGCAATTTGTTATAGCTCCTTCATTGTCCGAAAGTCACGAAAACTTAGTTTATTACATCTGATCTAAAAGACAAATTTCGGCGTTTTCTGATGAGATTGCTTTTTGCGTTGAAAACTCGTTCATAAATAAAAGCATAAATCGTGTACGAAACTTAGGAAAATGGCATTTGTAAGGCGTGTTGATATTTGCCAGACTATTTTTCTCTACGACGGTTTTGTCCGAAACCGTTCGGCTTTTCAAACAAAAGAGAGAGAGAGAGAGAGAGAGAGAGAGAGAGAGAGAGAGAGAGAGAGAGAGAGAGAGAGAGAGAGAGAGAGAGAGTATTAATGATCATAAAAGGCCCCATTCATAAATTAAGCATAAATCCCGAAGGAAACTTAAGAAAATGGCATTTGTAAGGCGTGTTGATATTTGCCAGACTATTTTTCCTTACGACGGTTTTGTCCGAAACCGTTCGGCTTTGCACACGAAATTAGTCTGAAAAGTAGAGAGAGAGAGAGAGAGAGAGAGAGAGAGAGAGAGAGAGAGAGAGAGAGAGAGAGAGAGAGAGAGAGTGTGTGTGTATTAATGACCACAAAACGCCCCAAGGGACACACTCGTGCAAAAGCTCATGGTTACCCTCCCTGACGCCACAAGGATTCACTCCTTTTTACGACCTAAATTCCTTCTGGTTCATTTCCCTTGATGTCGAAAATCTCGATGCAGCCCTCGAGAGCCATACGGCTGCAGATGAGCGCCGCTTAACACCACCTGCCGCTTAAATATGATTTTACTAATTTGGCAAACTGCTTCAAGGCTCCGGTTATAGTCTGAGGCAAATGGCGCTTGCGTAGTGCGAGTATTATATGAAGAGCTTGGCAATGGTATTACGATAATGGATCTGATTTATATATATTTCTTCCATAAGCTGGGTCCATTATGAATGGGGATTAAAGTCTTCCTTTAAAATGGCGTCCTTTAGCTGAATGAATATTTTTTTTTATCCCATAGTGAGTTGGATCCGAGTTGTAGCTTATATTTTAGGCTTAACAGGTTCGAAATTTTATTGCAAGCGTCGTTTGGTGATATCACGATTTGTTTTAAAAACGAGATTTATTATGATATAGATATTTCGGCCTTTGAACTGTTTTATATAGACGTAAACAAACGTCTGTTTGACCGATATCAGTTGATGATCTTGTGAGACATCACGGGATTGAATCTCGTTTCTTTCTTAATAAGGAGAAGGGTGGGGGGGGGAGGGTTTCATTATCGTATAGTGAATTTGAGAACTTGACTATCATGGAGTAACTCTCTCTCTCTCTCTCTCTCTCTCTCTCTTAAAAAGAAGGGTGGGGGAGGGTTTCATTATCGTATAGTGAATTTGAGAACTTTACTATCATGGAGTAACTATCACTCAGTTACTCTCTCTCTCTCTCTCTCTCTCTCTCTCTCTCTCTCTCTCTCTCTCTCTCCAGCAATGTCCTTGATAAAGGCACAGTTTTATGCCAAATATCCACTGATAATGTCACCTTGTACGAGAATTTAACCTTGAAAATATTATAAATATTACAAGATTCATAAAAACTAGTGAATTAAACTCATTTTTCACTGCAAATATCTAAATGACACTTACTGGCTGCCCCCGTAGGAGGGTTAGTGCCGTCAGTGCACCTCATGCAGTGCAATGTAGGCATTACTTAAGGTTCTTTGCAACGCCCCTTCGGCGCCTAGCTGCAACCCCTTTCGTTCCTTTTACTGTACCTCCGTTCATATTATCTTTCTTCCATCTTACTGTCCACCCTCTCCTAACACTTGATTCATTGAGCAACATTTTCACTGTCAATTTCCCTTCCAGCGCTGAATGACCTTAGTTGCCCCAGTGCTTGGCATGTATGCCTAATATAAATCAGTCAACTTAGGGGCTGCTCGTTGAGCAAGAGCCCGTGCTGGATAATAGCCAGCTCAGTCAAAAACAATAACAACACACATACTAGGTATAATTTTTTTTTCAAAGACATTATATCTGAATTGCTGTATATAATTCATTCTTATGCACTCAGCCTAATTTAAATCCCTTTTGGAATGATCGATAAATAATAAATCTCCCGAGCGTTGGAGGGAGATTCATTAGCGTAATCTCCTTGAGATTTATGGCGTCTGATGCACGGAATAATAATGGTGATTGCAGCAGCTTTGAGGAAATAATGATTGATGATCAGTGAAGGAATTCAGTCATTCCTTCCTTCCTTCCCTTCTCTCTTGAAGGAAATAGATCAACATTTTTCTTTCCAATTCCTCTTACTGAAAGGCTAGGCTTTTCTGGGGACGGTGTGGGGTGGGGTGTTGGGGGTGAGGTGAAGTGTTGTGGGGTGAGGTGAGGTGGGGTGAAGTGATGCGTTGTGGGGTGAGGTGGGTGTTTTGGGGTGAGGTGAGATGGGGGTGCTGTGGGGTGAGGTGATGTGTTGTAGGGTGAGTTGCAGCTTTGTGGGGTGAGGTGATGTTTTGTGGGGTGAGGGTGAGGTGATGTGTTGTGGGGTTGGGTGTAAGGTGATGCATTGTGGGGTGAAGGTGTTTTGAGGTGAGGTGAGATGGGGTGCTGTGGGGTGAGGTGATGTGTTGTAGGGTGAGGTGAAGCTTTATGGGGTGAGGTGATGTATTGTAGGGTGAGGTGATGTTTTGTGGGGTGGGGGTGAAGTGATGTGTTGTGGGGTGATGTGTTATGGGGTGAGGTGTTGGGTGTGGGTGATGTGTTGTGGGGTGGGGGTGTTTTGGGGTGAGGTGAGATGGGGTGTTGTGGGGTGAGGTGATGTGTTGTCGGGTGAGGTGAAGTTTTGTGGGGGAAGTATGGTGAGGTGTTATGGGGAGGGAGGTGATGTGTTGTGGGGTGGGGGTGTTTTGGGGTGAGGTGAGATGGGGTGTTGTGGGGTGAGGTGATGTACTGTAGGGTGAGCTGAAGCTTAGTGGGGTGAGGTGATGAGTTGTAGGGTGAGGTGAAGCTTTGTGGGGTGAAGTAAGGTGTTGTGTTGTGAGGTGAGGTGTTGTAATGTGGGTTGAGGTGTTGCGTTGTGGCGTGGGGTGAGATGAGGTGAGGCGGAAAAATCTTTCGACGTCAGAATGCTACGAAAAAGAACTACAACGAGCGACGTAGAAGCAGATTTCCACGAATAAAAGCCAAACCGTAAATGATGATTAGGCCTACAATGTCCCCCATCCCATTTCAGCCTCTGTTCATTATGACACGAAGTCGGATAAAAGCTTCATGAAATGTCATTTTGTTCTACCTCCTTTCAGTCACTTTCATTTATGATGAAATCGTAAGGAGAGATCCCATTTTCTTTTTGAATTTCGCTCATTTCATTCTCTCTCTCTCTCTCTCTCTCTCTCTCTCTCTCTCTCTCTCTCTCTCTCTCTCTCTGCCCAGGGCAAAATTGGTATTAGGTAAAAAGAACGTGATTTCAGGCCTGTCATTCCGTAGGCCTCACTTTTTAAAAGTAATTTCTCCGTCGTTGGAATTCTGACGTCACCTTTCGTTGCTATCAAATTCGATATCAAACGATAACAAAATAAACCAAAGAAATGCTTACGTCATGTCATGAGAGAAGACGCATGCGCGTGAATGATTTAGGATTCATTAAGCTGAGTAAGTAATTGTCAATACTTTCAGTTAAGCAAATGTTTGGGATGAGACACGTCTTGTTACAGCAACAATCGTTGATGATATCATGTTGTTGACATGACATGTCTTCCTTTCAAAATTGGGATTTTAGCCTTTTCGTAATCGCTTTAATGTCACTTAAAACCAGCATTAAGTACCTTTAGAAGAAATAGTACTAACAATGTTAGTTATAAATCATATAGCTATCAATTAACAGAGTCTCAACTATTTTTTGGTAACCAGTAGTAAGTTCCTTAGCAGAAATTGTCCTAACAATGCTAATTATAAATCACATAGCTGTCAAATAACGTACGTCTCAATTATTTCCTAATAACCTACAAAAATAGTTTACAGAGAAAGCAGTGATAGATCTTGCAAGCTGTAGCATAAATTTGCTTTGCAATGAATTAATTCATTATCATTACTGTTATTATTTTATTGCCTTTCATTCTAAATACTTCTGGTAATTAGGCACAACTATCTAAGTTTCACGATAACAGATCAGCATCGACCTTTGAAGCTCGAAAGAAACCGCAAATTGGAGAACAAATATATTGAAAAGCACATGCAGTTTCGTAGCGTCATGCTCCTTCTTCATATATATATATATATATATATATATATATATATATATATATATATATATATATATATATATATATATATAGACATAGATGTTAACCCTAGTACTAGCTGGTAAAACGAACATGCATATTAATGCCACAATTGAGGATAGCACCGAGAGAGATATCTCATCTGTATCTCTCAGGAAACGAAAAAAAGGTAGATAATGGCAAAACAACATAAATATTAGGCGAGAAACTGCAATATATGGATAAACAAAATGCAAAATATCACAGTGGCCTTCAAAGGCAAAGCATCAGAAACTGTAAGCAAGTCTAGACATACATATTTTTTTCTTTGTGGAACATTGGAGCGATACTTAGATAGAATGGCGTAATTAAGGTCACAATAAAAAAGTAATTTTGATTGCAATGGAGTGAATGTAAGCTTAAAAGAAGGCCAGTAAAATAAAATATCTGGCGAATCAGTAGTATAGGCCTAGCTTCGTAAGTCCACGCTTCATATTCTTGCAGTGAACAATATTAAGGGTTATTTTTAAGTTTACGGACGTAGATATTACTTTGCTATCATAATAAACTTATTTTTTACATGCTGCTTGAAAATGTTAGTTTGAATGATAAGAAAATCCTGAGATTTGAACTGTTTGTGAGCATAGGTCTAAGTGCAGCCTGGCCATACTGAACTCATCGTTCGTTTGGGTTTGTTCGGATTAGGCTGTTTGATAGAAGCTCATCTGTTGTGCGCTTGTGTCGGCATATAGATACAAATCAGCATATTTATGATTTATATAAGAAGGGTGAGAGTTCTTTGTAGATATAAACATTCAAATATGTTACTGAAGCGATAGTTTAATGTTTTTCACATCCAGCCAACGACATCGGACACTTGCTATCCATGCGCAGGTGCCACATCTTCACCGGTGGGTGACAATGAAATAAAACATGAAATGAGATGGATTGGGTGACTATCCCGATGGTGGTTGTTCCGCTGAAGTTACCTACTGGCATTTGAGAGTAAAAATATAAATATCTTTTTCATGTATTTTCTTATAGTGCGCAGTCCCCAACTGGCTCTCCTCATTCTTTTTTTTTTTTTTTTATTCAGTTGTTTTATGGGAGCGAATGAAAATCAGAGATTAAGCTCGTCGTATGGCTCAAGGGGACGAGTTTAGGGTAGAAGAAATGCAGACCAAATGGTAAGCCACTAATGAAACTTAAATGATTGTCAAATCAAGGGACTTAAAATTCCTTTTGCACTGTTTCCACGTTATTCAGTTCAACTTGTATTTGACATGTTACTTGCATTTTTATTTATGTATCTATTTATTTTTTAATTTATTGGTTAATTTGTTTGTTTTTCTAATAACTGATCTCCTCTTTCAGTATTCCCTATTGTCTTCCGTTACCTCTTTCTAGTGAACACCTTAAAAGTCTTTGGAAACTTGAATTTCAAGTCAGTGGCCCACTTTGGTGGGCTTGTTCCATATGAATAGGGTTCGTCTTCTGAATAATAATAATAATAATAATAATAATAATAATAATAATAATAATAATAATAATAATAATAATAATAATAACAACATTCCACCACAACACATCCTCCAAGACCTATCTCCAATCACCGTAGGAAAAGCAAACGCCTTAAAGGATCAGAATTTAATCTCGGCGCGCCCTGTCGACTCAGGCAAGACGAATCTGATGGCCCCCCTCGATTCACTCGAAAAGAAGTTGGACCCTCAAACACCCCAAAACGTTCTTTCTCAACCCTCAGACCTCGCTTCCTACTCTGGGAGAGGAGGAAGGGGGCCCCTGAGGAAATTGCATTGAGGAACGACGCCCAGAAAATGCCAACCTTTGACGAGGAAACGGATTTGCTCTCTGGCTCGTTCTGAAAGGAGTTATAGTGCCTGATGGTTTTCCCAAATGACGCATTTTATAGGTACCCGTTCGCAGCTAAGGAATTGTAAGTGTGCCATACTGCTTTATAGTAGTTGAGAAACGTTGGAAGGTTATCTTGTATCTATAAGATATCTGTAACTTTAAAGTGAAAGTTTGCAACTGACCAACCTACCCAGTGGCCTATTCTGAACCTAATCTAAATAAGGAAAAATGAGAGAGTGTTTGCAGGGTCCCTAGGTTTAGCCTTTGACTTTACCTCCTTTCTTGTTTTCTATCTACAATCCCGCTGTCCAACCTCTCTGACTATGACTTCTTAACGCAATAGTTACATTTTCTCCCAGTTCCACCTTTAGATAATTGTATTTTATCTTTAATTTCTAGAATCTTTTGTTGCCCAACCACTCCAACTCCCTCTTTTCACTGTCTTAAGAGCTGAATGGTCAAAAATGGCCTGGTGCTTGTCTTGATAGCTTCAATTTCACAAAATAAAGTAAAAAGGAATATTTCATGATTAGTACAGCCTGTGGAGTCGAATAAAATACGAATAAATGCAATCTTCCTTAAGAATTCGCCCTAAAAATCCATTCATTTGATGATAAGAATACAAGACAAGTATGCAACACGATATGATGAAGCCATTACCAAGGTGGCATTCCATAAATTGCTCTTCTCTTATTCATGAGGTGGGATTGAGATTTATGGTGGAATATGAAATACAATAATAGCATTCAAGAAATTTACGTAGCCGCCCAAATACTCAACTTTTTCGAATCTTTGAAGAAAGTGTTTTGATATGAGGAGTCAGTCATTGGCTATGGACTGCATAGATAGTTAGATTTAGTTCAATATTTACAAATAGAAATACGTAAAATGGAAAAAAAAATGGACTGACAACCAGAATCTGAATGAGGACCTCACTTCCGAGAACCTTGCCTTAGATCCAGTCTTCTCCTCCTCCTCCTCCTCCTCCTCCTCCTCCTCCTCCTCCTTCTTCTTCTTCTTCTTCTTTTCCCTCTTCTTCTCCCTCCTCCTCCTCCTCCTCCTTCTTCTTCTTCTTTTCTTTCTTCTTCTTCTTCTTTTTTCCTTCCTCCTCCTCCTCCTCCTCCTCCTCCTCCTCCTCCTCCTCCTCCTCCTCCTCCTCCTCCCCTTCTTCTTCTTCTTCCTCTTCTTTTTTCCTTCCTCCTCCTCCTCCTCCTCCTTCTTCTTCTTCTTCTTTTCTTTCTTCTTCTTCTTCATCATCTTCTTCTTCTTCTTTTTTTCCTTCCTCCTCCTCCTCCTCCTCCTCCTCCTCCTCCTCCTCCCCTTCTTCTTCTTCTTCTTCTTCTTTTTTCCTTCCTCCTCCTCCACCTCCTCCTCCTCCTCCTCCTCCCCTTCTTCTTCCTCTTCTTCTTCTTCTTCTTTTCCTTCTTTTTTTCCTTCTTCTTCTTCTTCTTCTTATTTTTCCTCTTTTTTCCTTCCTCCTCCTCCTCCTCTTCTTCTTCTTCTTCTTCTTCTTCTTCTTCTTCTTCTTCTTCTTCTTCTTCTTCTTCTTCTTCCTCCTTTGATCACTGACGTTGACAGAATGTAGACCTGAGGTGATCGAAAGGATTATTTATCATCATCTTCTTCTCTCTCAATCGTCCATCAAAGATTCATTTCTCTTTTATTCAAGAATTTTTTTTTCATCGGCTTCGTTTCAGGTGAAAACTTTCTCATGTGGAGTAATTTCGCTTTTTAATATGATTTCTGAACTGTAGAATTATATTATTAATTTCTACAAAAAAATGTTTTTACAGAGAAACAAGAAAACTGTTAAAAAATAGATATGGGTTTAGGTTTTAATATTTAAATAAACAAATATAAATATAAATTATAATAAACAAATAATAAATATAAATAAAATATAAAAAATATAAATATATATATAAATAAATAAATATAATAAATAGATAAATAATATAAATAAATAAATAAATATATAAATGGATTTAGGTTTTGAATTTTTTTTCTATGATATATAATATAACTACATATACAAACTATAACTACATATACAAACACACACACACACACATATGTTATGCCCTAGAACAAGGTCAGATAGGGTCATAATCACTTTCTACACCTGCTTTAAGAACAGTGTCAAATCATCTTACATCCCCAAGATTCTCCGGCAGCATGGCCAGCATTGGGTCAGCACATTCTTTCTCTCTCGTCGACTCCTCTCACTTTATCTACCTCAGACAAGGGCCTACTGGAATAAAACGCCGAGATACAAAACTAGACTTTATTTGCAAATTTTACTCAAGTATTTCAGCAAAAGCTACGGTCATGAAATGGAGTGTCTCACACCCCACAAAAATTGAAGTCATAACTTGAGGAAACTCAGACTCACAATCAATCAAATTAATGATTCCAGACCAACCAATACTAGTGACTAACAGAATGGTCACCCAACAAAATAAAAAGGTCATAATTATTCTAGACCAAAATAAATGTCGCATAGTATGTTAAAAGAACACCACTTCCTAAATATTCGTCCTCACAGGACTGAACCAGAATTACTGTTAAGAGAAACATAGCATATATTAAAACCTGAAATGGTGTATAAAGAAATAGACGTTTAAAACAGAAAATTGTATAATGGAGAACAGAGGGGTTTCACTGCAACGTGAAATGGGTATTCCACATAATGTCTGAAAAAGATATAAGTGTTAATGAGTTATTCACACTCTATGGCCCCATGGAACCGCTCCTCACAGTGGCTGTTCTTATTCGCTGACACTGCTCAAAGAGCGAATCACACCAGCCGCAGATCGGAGTGAATACCCATTGTATGGTTCCTCTATAAATACACATTAGAGAGTGCACGTATGTACACACTCACTTAATAACCCCTCCCTTGAAGCGTGACGACACCGTCGGGTTGTGTTCGAAGGACTCCACCCTTCTGAATCCACAGATATCACAAAGCTTCCATCACTCTGTCACGTTGTCCCCACGCGTCTTGACAATAATCCGAAGGCACAAATGAACGCATCAGATACCTGCTGTATCTAACCGGGGAAAACACCAACATCAACATAAAGGCCACCTGCACTGGATACACCTTTTCACAGGCTGGCAATTCGTTCGCTTAAGTCTTAATACACACACACACACACACACACACACACACACACATATATATATATATATATATATATATATATATATATATATATATATATATATATAAATACACACACACACACACACACACACACACATATATATATATATATATATATATATATATATATATATATATATATATATATATATATATATATAAATATATATGTGTGTGTGTGTGTGTGTACACTCATAACTTTGGGGTTGGATTTCAGGTTCCAAGGGCTGGTACCTATCTTAAAAATGACGCATAATTCCCCAAAAAAGAGACGAGAGACAGAATGGAAGAATAAAGAATGACTGAAATAGAAACAGAAGCTCAGAAGAAGCATTTCGTTGTTGAAAGTATTTGTGGACAACGTTTTTCCAGAAGGGCCTCTCTTGAGCAGCAGTCAGTAATAGGTCATACTAAGGCCTGATACCCGGTGGAGTGAGTGAATCAGTGAGTGAGGTTGTGAGTGAGTCATTCAGGGAGTGAGTGATGAGTGATTGAGTCATTCAGGGAGTGATGAGTGAGTGAGGGGGGTCAGTGAGTGAGTGTGTGATGAGTGAGTGAGTGAGGGAAGAGTGAGTGAGTAAGTCAGTGAGTGAGGGAATGAATAAGTAAGGAAGTGAGTCTGTGAGTGAGGGAGTGATTAAGTGAGTAACTCAGTCAGTCAGTCAAGAGAGTGAGTGAGTCAGTGAGTGACTGAGTCAGTCAGTCAGTGGGTCAGTGAGAATTTCAGTCAAGAATGTTCCAGGATCGATCGTCCTTTGCTCTGATTGAGAGCCGGGGAGTTTTTGTTTCCTAACTATTCATTAACTTTTGCTTGGCCAATTTACCGAAGTTTTTCTTGCGAATTCGCGCTCAAGTTGCTGATGATGTAACAAGGTTGTAACTCTCTCTCTCTCTCTCTCTCTCTCTCTCTCTCTCTCTCTCTCTCTCTCTCTCTCTCTCTCTCTCTCTCTCTCTCTCCTTTCATCTTTTCCAGTAATGAACGAGGAACACATCTCCAAAAGATATAAAAATCGGAATTTATGTGGGAAGGGAGGGGAAAAAAGCCATTTGAATACTGACTGCACAAGGAAATATGCCTCTTACCTCTCTCTCTCTCTCTCTCTCTCTCTCTCTCTCTCTCTCTCTCTCTCTCTCTCTCTCTCTCTCTCTCTCTCTACGGTGGCGATTATAATAAAAGTAGAAAGGTTACTATGAAAATCAAATAAAGTATAAAAGGTTATTACAGAAAGCAAACAACTCGAATAACTACTATACCATTTAAAAAATAGCAATATAAAGAAAATATGAAAATTCTCATTATATAAAAACAATAGATTACAATTTTAATAAAACCATATTTTCAGCAATAAAAAGTTATTATAACTTACTTTTTACGAATCACAGAAGGGAGAAGATAAAAGTATATGCAAAAGTAAAAATCTATAAGAAGCCCCAAGTCATTCGAAAATGGAATCGTGGTGACAGGAATCAAGTGACATTTTGAGTTTCAAAAACGAGATAAACAAATGGATATGGGATCCCCTCTCTACTTTTAATGTTCCTTACTCAAACCCATAATAATTTTTAATGTTTGTTCTCTCTCGACCCGGTTTGCCAATGGAAAGGAGACGCTTATCAGATTATGCGTTTTGATTCATCCACTAGCTCTGCGTAAACAGGATATGACAACAGTAAAACGGGATATGACAGCGTTAAAACAGGATATGATAGCGATAAAGCAGGATGTGACAACGATAAGATAGGATAAGACAATGGAAAACAGGAAATGACAGCTGTAAAGCAGTATAAGACAGTGGGGAAAAAGGACCTAAAATGGCGGTAAAATGGCAAGATGGCAGCGTTCCAGAACTTTGGTGAATATGCTTGGTAATTCTCTCATGAGCATCTGCGTCGCGTCAGACGTCTAATCTCCTGAAGTGGTTTTATTTGTCTTGGGAATGCGTCCGTCTTTCGCGGGCGCCATGAATCCATGAGATCTAGTTTATGCAACAGTTTTATTTCCAGCGCTTTTCCAGACATAAGAATCAAGCCTGATTATGTCTGATTTAAGTATTCTTGCATGATAAATTAGGAGACATCTACCATGCAAATGAGTCTGACATCCAGCTTGTAGAATCATTGAAGGTACTGACAAAATTTATATTCGGTTTCCAACTAGTCAGTGTAACTAAGAAATCGACTCCTATGTTTATGCAATGGCCGTAATAAATGCATCTTTGGAATGCATATACTTGGAGTTATTCGGAAATGTGCCACCACTGATCTCCCCTTCTTCAAGTAAATGGTTATATTTTTCTTTAGAGGCTAAACTTGAAAACAAAAATAATAACAGGTATATGATATTAGTGTACACACCGACATAAATTATTACTCCTGTTTTCCCAGAGCGAAAAGGGTACATCACCTTTATTTTTTGGAAGATGGTTGTAGAAATAGACTGTATACGTACAGAGAGAGAGAGAGAGAGAGAGAGAAGAGAGAGAGAGAGAGAGAGAGAGAGAGCGTTACTCTTTAATTCCATTAGGCAATCGAGGGGTTGGTTGGTAAGAAAAATAAAATTACTAAAAAACAAAGGGGGGAAGAATTTTAGTGAAATATGACCTCAATCTTCTTCCTTTAACGGTTATGAGGGACTTCAATATATACATTTTTTGTAATACTGACTTACACACGGACACGCACGAAATTCATTTAGACAATGCCTTCCTCATAAGCAACGTCTTTCTACAATCATTTCATTCAAGTTAGAACATACGAGATGTTGGATTCTGTAGAAAGTTACGCAATCACCAGCGTTCGACTCTCCGACCGGCCAATGAAGAATTAGAGGAATTTATTTCTGGTGATAGAAATTCATTTCTCGTCTTAATGTGGTTCGGATTCGACAATAAGCTGTAGGTCCCGTTGCTAGGTAACCAGTTGGTTCTTAGCCACGTCAAATAAATGTAATCCTTCGGGCCAGCCCTAGGAGAGCTGTTAATCAGCTCAGTGGTCTGGTTAAACTAAGATATACTTAACTTTTTTATACAATATCATTGAACCAATTCAGTGATTGGACTCCTCTTGCTCATAAATGTGGAAGCTAAAGGAGTCTTTTAGATTTTGTAGTTAAAAGTAATCCCATACCTATGAGAAATACATAATCTCTTCTAAGGGTAAGTGGCTGGACTGATACGATATGAAAAGTCACCTTTTCCACGAGAATTTCTGGAAATTGGCCTTCATGATTGGTTGCTAGCAGCTGTCATCATGAGGTGTCATATCTTTATTATACCTGATATCATGGGTCAGTACAGAAATGGGAGAAGCCTTTCGAAACGGAAAATGTCTCCATACTTCAGGGAATGTTACATTCTGTTGTCCTGGTCGTGATTTTGATGACCTTGAAAATCAGTGCCTCAGAATTTGGTGGCTAGAATTGGAACCGGAATATGAAATTGAGGCTAAAGACCAAGTGCTTTCACCTATGAGGTCATTCATTGATGAAAGGAAAATTGAAAGCAAAAGGTTTGAAAGGTGAAACAGGAATTCGAATAACCTTTTGCACTTGCACTACGAAACCGATTGTTAGAAGAGGGTGGAAAGTGGGATGGAAGAACACCTTGTGAGGTACTCTGACGTCACTGCCCCCTTACAGGACAGAATTTGGTGGTCAGTGTTTGAAAGCTGGCCCAAAGCAAACCTGGCAGCTAATATGCCTGAGAGCGAATTTTGTGAAGCGGTTATAGAATACTTACGCCATATTATCATTGGGGTAAATACAATATTTTCTAGCAATAGGAACGAAGTCACATAGTTTTTGTGCATGATATTTCAGACATACAACCCCTGGTATCGAAATGCGTTTAAATGCACTGACACCCTTTGGGATAATCGTCAGTTTCTTATTACTTATGCATTAAAAAGCACTGATACCCTCTGAGACAACCGTCCTCTAATTCCAGTTCCTTACAATTTACTAGAAAAGTTAAGTATATCTTAGTTTAACCAGACCACTGTGCTGATCGACAACTCTCCTAGGGCTGGCCCGAAGGATTAGATTTATTTTTTTACGTGGCTAAGAACCAACTGGTTACCTAGCAACGGGACCTACCGCTTATTGTGGAATCCGAACCACATTATAACGAGAAATTAATTTCTATCACCAGAAATAAATTCCTCTAATTCTTCATTGGCCGGTCGGAGAGTCGAACGCTGGGCCAACAGCGTGCTAGCCGAGAGCTCTACCGCTCCCCCTAATGAAGAACTACAATTTACTAGAAAATTTATAACCCCCAGAGAAATAAAAATTTACACGTCGAAAAGAAATATGTTTAATCATGTATACGCTTATGAATACATCATGACTTGACATCCTTTCTTTAGCTAAACAAGAACAGAGAATTGAATTTTAAGCAGAATTTATTGGCAGTAAGTTTACCAAAACAGAGACCAGCGCTCAGAGCTCAAATCTCATCACGAAATCGTCAGTTTTTCGTTACTACTCCAAAACGATTCTCCCTGGATTCTAATAATTTACTTACATTTTTATCTATTTATCTATTAATTTGATAATTTATTTTTTTTCAGTAAGTGACCCCTTCTCTGTGTATTTCCCATTACCTTCTGTAACTTCTTTCTAAGGAACACCTACATATTCTTTGGAAGCCTGAATTTCAATCAATGGCCCCTGTGGTGGGCTTGTTCCTTATGAATAGGGATCATTTCCTGAATACTACTACTACTACTACTACTACTACTACTGACTACTACTACTACTACTACTACTACTACTACTACTACTACTACTACTAATAATAATAATAATAATAATAATAATAATAATAATAATAATAATAATAATAATAATAAATCTGATATAAATAACTATTTCATTGCTGTTCGACCCTCACAAGATGGGAGGGGTAATTCATTCAGTATTATTCAGCTTCGACGTAAACCAGTCAAGATGACAGAAGTTCTGTGTTCGGCAATCAACGTTCATTTGTCTCTCCATCTGTTGCTTTTGAATTTGCTTTTCGAATTTACTTTTGAATTTCGACGAAATTCTGTCGACAGGTGAGCTAGCACCGGATGTATGTAGTTCTACTGCTAATGAATTTCAGCGACAGTTTTTGAAGTTATTTAATAATTAGAGATGGTTAGATTTCGAGATTATTTCAGATTTTGGAGGTAAATCCTGGATTGACCTTCTGGATTCTAGTGAAATTTTGTGGATTGTTGAGGGGTTTTTGGAACATTTCTTAAATCTTTAAAAAAGTAATTTCTTTCACGTTGGTGACTGAATATGGCTGTATATAACTAGTCATTTAAATTCATTTAATGTATTGATAATGTGCTGTAAGTAATTTGCTAATACGTTTTATTAAATTTGAGAGAAATTTCGCATAGATAAAATACATAGATTTAGAATACCTGTCTACTGCGGTGACTGCATGTGATTGCATATAACTGGTCGTTTCAATTTTTTTAATGTATTATTAAACTTTGTAAGTAATTTGCTAATAAATTTGAATAAAAAAAAAATATATATATAAATTTAGAAATACCTATCTACTGATCAAAATGAAGTTGTAGACAGTAAACTTAAGCCTAAGGAAAGCTGAGTTGAACAAAAATTATAAATTTTTAATGAATTAATATGAAAATACCCTTTCACACTCACAAACATCAGCGCTGTAAAGTAGTCTATATTTCCAGGAACACTTTCCATCTCCCAAAACAAGAGAGGAGGAAGGAGCTTATAAAGGCTCATTTGTTTGTGCCGGGATAATGTTCCCTTGAGACCGGGTCGTGTTTATCACGAGGCAGGGATTGTGTTTATGTATTATAATGATGCTATGATTTTGTATAGATACACAGATGTAAGCAACAGTTGCACACACACACACACACACAGCACACATATCTATATATATATTTATATTTGTGTAATAGTAGAGAAACCTACATAACAATAACAATAGCAGAAAGTTTATTATACGCTACAATCTTTATATTGCAGTACCTTGAACAACCATCACTGCAATTTCGCATCTAGAAATAGCTCCACATTTCCCTGCAATGTTCACTGAATCCATTCGACAGATCTGACGTCCTGATATCACGCTACTGCCATTTTCCAGCCTTGACCTTTGAAACTGGCTTTCGTTTGCTCAGTATATCAGTAAAATTCTTCCCTGAAGAGACTTTACTAAAACTGGAATGACTCTTTCTCCGACGGTTTGGTTAAATAGGAATATTTTGATAACTTTGTTGAGGGAACTTTCTTGAATGAGTTTACCCAAAAGGACATTTTCCTTGAATTTAGTTTCGTGGGGATGGAGGCTTAGAATGGCCATGTTTATAACGGAGTAAATATATTTTAGTCATCTCTTGTTTAGAGACCTTGGCTAAATCAAGGGGCGATTTGCTTTTGTTTTTTTTTTAACTCAAGACGAAAAATGTGGCTGATTTTTTCGACAGTGAAGCCTTTGTGTCAGGAAAGATCTCTTTGCTTGTTTGCTAGCGCCTCGATTAAGAAATAAATTAATGAATAAATAAATAAATAAATAAATAGATAAATTTAATAAATTGATTAGATAAATATATAAATAAATCAAGTAAATAAAGTATAAATAGATAAATTTAATAAACTGATGAATAAATAAATAAATAAGGAAATAGATAAATTTAATAAATTGATGAATAAATAACTATATAAATAAACAAATAATATTTAATAGATTGATGAATAAATAAATAAATAAATAAATAAATAATTTTAATAAATAAATAAAGATAAGTTTTGTAAATAAATAAAGATAAGTTTAGTAAATAAATAAAGATAATTTTAATAAATAAATAAATAAATAAATAAATAAATAAATAAATAAATAAATAAATAAATAAATAAATAAATAGATAAAGAGAAACAGATAGAAAATAAGAGACTTTCTACAGAAAACAAACAAAACAAAGACTTCCACTTCTTCTTCTTCTTCTTCTTCTTCTTCTTCTTCTTCTTCTTCTTCTTCTTCTTCTTCTTCTTCTTTACAGCCCAGGACCGAAATGAGAACAGCTCACGCAAACACGAACAGAAAAATGCCACGCTAATGCAAATTACACTCACTCAAAGCAAGCACGCTCTCTCTCTCTCTCTCTCTCTCTCTCTCTCGCCTTCCGTCACCTGTTCTACCTAGCGTCGCCTCCTCTACCACTTATCGCCACGAGGGATCGATCGCGTGCTTTCGCGAGGCCGTCAATTCTCTGAAAATCTCAGGCATTGCAGAATGATTGGCAGTTACGACAGGTCTGTTTCACCGGGAATATATATATATATACGTCTGTGATGAGGACCGTCGTATTTTTGGGCAGGAAGGGAAGGTTAACACCTCATTTTTTGGGGGGGGGGACGGAAGGGGGTGTTATCCCCAGCAGGTGGGCACTATAAAGGAACTGTTTTTCTTGCCTATCTAAATCGGCAACGGAATCTTTGTGGATTCTTGCGCGTTCAAAGTGAAAGTTTGCGCAGATGTCAGCAGAGAAAAATCAGCTTGAATGATTTGTATTGGTATAAATGTTCCCTTTTCTCTAATTTTCATTTTAATACTAAAAGAAAACCGAAAACTGATTGACCACCAGACCTTGTGTACACAGGACTATATATATATATATATATATATATATATATATATATATATATATATATATATATATATATATATAAATATATATATATACAATATATATATATATATATACAGTTATATATATATATATATATATATATATATATATATATATATATATATATATATATATATGCACAGGTAAACACGATCTAAATTTGATTTGATGTTAATTTACCACCATTTGTATCGGTAGAAATGTTTCCTTTTCTCTGCTTTTCGTCTTAATACTAAATACTGAAAAATCTTTTGACCATTTGACCTTCTTAATAAATGACGAGATGTATGTGCACAAAAAAACACTGGTTAAATTTTAGTTAAATGTCATTATTTTCATACAAACCAAATAAGCATTCTTAACATGAACCATTAGATTTTATTCATAAATGTTCTAAATATATATATATATATATATATATATATATATATATATATATATATATATATATATATATATATATATATATATATATATATATACATATATACACGCAAATAAAATTCGAAAAATTCTTAGTTAATGTTAATTTTCGAAACACTTTTAACACGTTCTTAAACCATTTTAATTCACTTACAAGGGTTTTGCTTTTGGTGAAAATCAAACGAAACGGATTTATTTTCATGAAAAAGATGTAATATTTATCACACTTAACATTCCCTGGTGGTTATCTGATACTTATTAATAAACGAACTTGATCTGTAGGCTAATGACGGTTTATCTCATTCGTTCAGAATTGTTCATATTTTCATAACATATTCGTATATATATATATATACAAATATAATATATATATATATA
>JANJGK010000027.1:2280014-2307584 GCA_039081455.1 Macrobrachium rosenbergii | reverse complement strand
TGAGAGAGAGAGAGAGAGAGAGAGAGAGAGAGAGAGAGAGAGAGAGAGAAAGAGAGAGAGAGAGAGAGCTTCAACGACAGCGATAAGAAGAAGAGGAGAGCCAATAAGCAAAGGTCTCCTGCAGGAGACGACGCCAAGATCCGGCGATTAATCTTTTTGGAGGGGGCACTTAGGCGTCGTCTATGTAAGTTGTATTGTTTCTCGTCTTCCTTCCCTCCTGACACACGTTTCAGTATTGTTTCTCGTTTGTCTTTTCCAGACGGCTGTTGAATTTTATTATTATTATTATTATTATTATTATTATTATTATTATTATTATTATTATTATTATTATTATTATTATTATTATTATTATTATTATTTTTCCCGACTAGAAAGTGAATATGGGTTTGTTTTGTTCGTTTAATATTTTTTTATTATTTCATAATTACTCATCATCTTATGAGGTCGAATAACACACAGATACACGTACGCGCACACACTCATACATACATACATACATACAGTTGTATATATACATATATATGCATATATATATATGTGTGTGTATATGTATATATATATATATATATATATATATATCTATATGTATATATATAATATATATATATATATATATATATATATATATATATATATACACATACACACACACACACAATATACACGCGTGTGTGTGTGTTTGTGTACACTGAATCACACCAACTGAACTGAATATATTCTCTAGCCCCAGTTACTTGTCTATGCATGAACATTTTACAGCCCAGCACTTAACCCTATTCCTATTTCCATATCTCTTTTTGCATTACCAATACTTAATTAACTGACTCATTCCCTTCCCGAACCAGTCGTAAAATGCTTGATTTTTTCATCCGAATTATGAAATCCTCTATTTTACCTCATTCAGTCTGGGTGCATGGCAGTACAATTATCGGATTGTTTTTCTTTCCCTTCTCGTTTATTCAAGTTCCTGCTTCTCCAAATATTTTTTACTGACTTTGATTTTAACCTGTTCTTGGTAGCAAGCGTCCCCTTTGTAATAACTCGATTAGTATCTTCTTCTTCTCTATTTTGTCTTTATCCATGTGATTAGTTTCTTATCCAGTTATTTTCGAAGGATTTGCTTCGTCATAATTTCATCGGTGCACAAAAACGTACAATAATGTCGTTGCAGCGCATTTCAAAAGGACTACTAGAGTCACTTTTCAGAAGTGAAAATCGAATATCTAAACATTTCAGTTAAAAAAACTTGAAATTGATGTTCGTTTCCATCAGATGACAATGAAAAAATAAATAAAAATAAGAATTAATATAAAGATAAATAAACAAAAATAAATATAAATAAATAAAAATTCATAAAAATATAAAAAAATTAATCATTGCTTTTCAAAATGGCTTTTTCAGTTAAAAAACAACTTGAAATTGATGTTCGTTTCCCTCAGATAACAATGAAAAAATAAATAAAAATAGGAATGAATATAAATATAAATAAACAAAAATAAATATAAATAAATAAAAATTCATAAAAATATAAAAAAAATTAATCATTGCTTTTCAAAATGGCTTTTGCTATTTTCACAAATCGTATTTATATCCGTGACATATGAAAAACGCAACAGAAATTAAAGACAGGCGCAGGCGATTGCGTCATAGCCTTCACGGTTCATCATGGTGGAAAATCCCACTGCATTGAATGGGGCTGTCAGCCTCACGGGATCCCAATCCCAATGTGAGAATAGGTAGTTATAAAGGCCATCTCTTCTATGCAATTTTTTCTGCTTATGAACAATTTTTTGGTAAAAAAGGACTTGGTATTGTCAACTGGGCATCATCTCCAGTCAAGTTTGAAGACCCAGCCCTACTTGGATGAGAATGGAGGCGAGGGATCGGTGGAGATTTGTGGAAGAGAAAGCACTTATCCCATTGTGGTCATTGGATTGTATGCTTTATCTTCCACAAATCTCCACTGATTTCTCGCCTCCATTCTCGTTAGTCTCATTAGATTCTTGGTCTTCTAACTTTTCTGGTGATCGCAAGAGCCCAGCTAAAACTACAAAGAACTGTTCTCCCAGAAAAATATTTGGATGCACTGTTTCAATTGCAGAGAAGCAGTGTCCTTTATAATTGCCTATTCTCACTGCAGTGGGGATTCCGTGACGCTGGCAACCCCATTCAATGCCGCTGGATTTTCCACCATGACAAACGTGAAGGCTATGACGCAATCGCCTGCCCCTGCTGTATGACAGGGCAATTGATATAACGGCATATTTCTGTATACCTCTTTAGATGACAAAGTGTCTGTTGCGTTTTTGATGGCATATAGCAGAAATAAAAAGTATTTATGTATGTGCCAAAAAAGGTTTGTTGCGTTTTTGATGACATATCACTGAAATTAAAGGATTTGTCTATGTAGAAAAACTACAGTAATCTTTTAATGTAATGGTTAATATCCGGTGGTAACGAACGCCAGTTTCGAGCTTTTTTAACTGAAAAATTTGGAAATTTGTTTTTTACTTTTGAGAAGGGAGTTTCTCACAGTCCATGCGTTTTTGATGACATATCACTGAAATTAAAGGATTTGTCTATGTAGAAAAACTAATCTTTTAATATAATGGTTAATATCCGGTGGTAACGAACGCCAATTTCGAGCTTTTTTAACTGAAAAATTTGGAAATTTGGTTTTTACTTTTGAGAAGGGAGTTTCTCACAGTCCATTACAATGGCGCGTTGCAACGAGGAGATTATTGTCAGGTTTTGTTTGTTCCCGAAATTATCACGAAGCAAAACCTCCGAGAAAGATCGGGGAAGGAAGTAATCAACTGGATAAAGAGAAAATAGAGAAGAAGAATATTAATTAAGTCATTATAAAGGGGACGCTGTCTACCAAGAGCAGTCTGAAATCAGTCCGAGAAGAAAAATGTTTGGAAGAAATAACAAACCGATATTTTAGCTGCCATTGACCCGGACTGAATGAGCTAAAATAGACGATTTCTGAATTGGGATGGAAAATTTGCAACAAGTTTAACGATCGGTTTGGGAATCATGGGATAAACGAGGAGGGGAATTAGTGAAGTTATAAAGAAATAGTAAAACAAAACGGAGATAGGAAAACAGGAATCAGGTTAATTGCTGAACTGTACAATGCTCATACATGGGTAAGTAACTGGGACGTGCTTAAATATATAATGAATAAAAATCAAACGTGTGCTGGAAATAATGTTGGGTGTTCAGGAACCACAAACGTTTTATTAAGCTGTAAATAATGTTAATAAATGTAATTTAAATGATGGATAAAGTTAAGAATAAATTACGCGAATGATCAGGGATTAAGATAATGTAATTAATGATGAGAAAAAGTCAATATTTCAGAGTTCTGAATGACCTTCCCATGAATGTGTAAACTGAATTCTGTAAGTGTTTTATTTATGAAACTTGTTCTGTCTTGTTAAGCACCGAAGGGCCATTTTCGACCACTCGGCGCTCAAGACAGAAAAATGAGGGAGTTGGAGTGGTTGGACAGCAAGGTAGAGAGATCCAGAAAATAAAGCCCATAAAGAACAAGGAAAGCCAACAGTCATACTAAGAAGCCTTAGTTAGAGAGGTTGGACAGTAAGAATGAAGAAAGGAACCAGCAATGGGGTTAGAATAAAAGGCCAAAAATTGGGTATAGCAGGTAGGGGGCTAAGAGACGCTGCAGACACCCTTTAGTAATGTCTGCAGTACACCACGCGAGGTGCACTGATGGCATTACCACACCACTGAGTAGAATTTTCCATTTCCAAAGGGATATATCACGAAGGCATAAATAGAGCCTCGATGGCCAAGTCGGTTAGAGCAGCAGCTTCGGACTTCGTAGAGGTCTGTGGTGCGGGTTCAAATCCGCAGCCGACTGGTCGGAAGTATACCTTAGTTTAACCAGACCACTGAGCTGATTAACAGCTCTCCTAGGGCTGGCCTGAAGGATTAGATTTACTTTACATGGCTAAGAACCAACTGGTTACCTAGCAACGGGACCTGCAGTTTATTGTGGAATCCGAACAACATTATAACGAGAAATGAATTTCTATCACCAAAATTAAATTCCTCTTATTCTTCATTGGCCGCTCAGAGATTCGAACTCGCGGCCAGCAGAGTGCTAGCTGAGAACGGAACCCACTTGCCGACTGGTCAGAGAGGCAGACACTTTGCTATCCGTGTAGACACCCCGGGATTATGTATGTAATCAACGGATAGGTTTGCTTAAAAGCAAATGGGTGTTACAGACTAACACACACACAAACAAAGCCACTCCAGCATCTCCTAAAAACATAACAGACACCTCACATGTCTCAAACTGTCGACCTAACCGCTCAACGTCTTCCTCGCTGCTGGGAGAAAGGGAGCTGGTGACTGGTACAATACATGTACATCCGCTACTTGGGTCTAAGCGATGTCAGGCAGGGCAGCCGATCGAGACTACGGTCTACCCCAAAGCCAAATCAAAGACCTTCAGAGAGGGCATCGTGCTTACCCCATACAAAAATGGGAAAAGGCACGTTAAAAGAAGAAGAAGAAGATATAACGAAGGCATAATTCATCCCTTTCCTTAACTTGTGAATCCAAAGATCTGAATGACGTCTTCATAACTTGGTTTCGTAGTACATAACCGCTTCAGAATACTTCTTCCTTCAAAGATGCATATAAAACTTAATTCGTAAATACACAAATATTATTTATTGCCAACTTTATCATATGTATTTACGCAAAACCGAGTCGTTCATTTGGCGTCCAATGTCAAAAAATGATAATTTTCTGCTAATCCTGTTAATTCAATCTCGTTAACACCGCTAAAAGGGCCCTAATTCCGATGAATATTCATCGTTTTTGCCAGAATGAGCATTTCCGGAGTTCGAGAAATATAACTGGACACCAAAACAACATCGGGGGAGTTTCTTCGACACTGAATGCCAGTAGAGAAAGTTGCGTTTGGTACGAAGCCTTTTGTTTGTTGACAAAGTGACTAAGAACCAGAAGAATGTCAGCGTGACTAAGGAGACGTTTTTCTCGAGAGAATTTAGGGGAAGCAGAATGTCCCGTAGAGAATGCGTTGGAAGGAACATTAAATAACTTCTTTATTATTATCAGACTTTTAACGGTGTGATTTGGTCTTGATGTTGAGGAATCAGATGTTGAGGTATTCGTGAGAGGTTAGCTGGAAATTGTTAAAGGCTTAGAATTAAAGAATTAGGTTTTCTTGGGATTCCCCCATCTTTGTAAGTTTTGGCAACTTTATATATAATATATATATATATATATATATATATATATATATATATATATATATATATATGCATATATATATATATATATATATATATATATATATATATATATATATATATATATATATATATATATAATGTATATTTATATATATATACACATGTATATATATATTTACACACACATTATATATATATATATATATATATATATATATATATATATATATATATATATATATATATATATATATATATATATATAATTACTCACTTATCCACACGTGACTTTTCGCTGTTCAAAAACATGAAACAAAAAATATCGTTCAATATCCAGTTCACTAGACTTTGGGAATAAGAAGAAGCTACACCCAAGGGGAATTAATAAAGCGCTTCGTCCCCAGCAGGATTCGAACCGTTGCACGGGTAAGAAACAACGATAACCGTGGGATTAAGTCCGTCACGTAACTTGGAAGGCGTATGTAGGTATTTCCTGCCATATGGGTTTGTACGTTACTACAAATACTGTAGTTCCCAAATTATGATCACATGGCATTAGGGCGAGGTGGGTGGCGCCGAATGCTTCATGGGCGGTCTCTTTGATGTCCATAGAAGGAGGAGAGAGAATACGAGGTAAATGAGGAGAAGGAGGACTGCTTGGTAAAATACAGACAAAAAAGCGAGCAAATATATAAGAGAATTTTTCAAAAGAATTGAGTCAGAACGACCATTACTCGGGACAGGTCGGGATTCGCTTTAAATTGTATTGCATTTCATTTCGGTCACTTATAATGAAGTGTTGACTTACAATTGGTGTATATTTATTTATATATATGTATATATATACATATATATGTATACATTATTTATATATATATATATATATATATATATATATATATATATATATATATCTTTATTTATATATATACATATATATGTATACATTATACATATATATAATATATTTATACATTTATATACATATATATATATATATATATATATATATATATATATATATATATATATATTTATACAATTATATATATATATATATATATATATATATATATATGTATATATATTATATACATACATACATATGCACACACATCAACCTTTGGAGTCCTGAAGTTACCTCAAACTCGTTTAGAAAACATTAAATAGTGTAAACTGATAAACACTTTCCTAAACAAATATGAAAATAAGTCGTTTGGTCTATTTAGAGTTTTAATTTCTTTTTCATCCAATTATAAAAAATTCATGTCTTCCTTATCCTTTCCTCAATTATTCTTCTTACTCTACGATTATATCAGAACTATATCGTGTGACCCTTGACCCTGACCTTGTATTAATTCTCTCTGCACTTTTTTATTTTCTAAAAGATGTCTTTCTGCATAAAATATTTCTGTAAATAAAATTCCTACGAGAAAAATCTTTCCATTTAGCTTTGGAATCGCCTGTCAGGCCACGTCTTCTCACATTTATATATTTATGACATACCAAGTCCTCGAATTTCTCTGCGCTTCGAGCACCATGTCTGTCTCTTCGATGCTAAATTTTGGGACTCGAATTCCTGTTCTGTGTTCCCTAACTTCTGTAACCTTCTATTTGACGGTTTCAGAACCTGTCGTTTCTTTTTTTTGTTTCTTTAAGATCTTCTACGCGTTTGTTGATGAGAGAGAGAGAGAGAGAGAGAGAGAGAGAGAGAGAGAGAGAGAGAGAGAGAGAGAGAGAGAGGGAGGGAGAGAGAGTATGAATTATCAGAACCTGTGACAAGGTTTTGTAAACTTACCCCATTCATGTAAATCATTATCTTTTGGAGAGAGAGAGAGAGAGAGAGAGAGAGTGAGAGAGAAGCAGTGGGATGATACCGAACGCCATCTTGTGAGTATGTGTGGAAGTTGTGCAATTCCTCTCTCTCTCTCTCTCTCTCTCTCTCTCTCTCTCTCTCTCTCTCTCTCTCTCTCTCTCTCTCTCTCTCTCACCTCAGGAATTCAATTCCCCCGAGCAATTGACTTGAACAATCCTTGAGTCCAATCGAGTTAATGAGAGAGAGAGAGAGAGAGAGAGAGAGAGAGAGAGAGAGAGAGAGAGAGAGAGAGAGAGAGAGAGGTGGGGGAGGGGGGAGAGTCTTGGGTAACATCTGTTCCTCCTCCACCTCCTAAATTATCCCAGGGCCTTTACCTCTCCAGAGACCCCTGTTCACGAAATGCCAATCTCCGGCCTAAAGTCATCATTTGATTAACATGATTAGAAAACAAGTAAAAAATCGAGTTTTCTATACAGCGTATAAAGCTGTATGAAACTTTCAGCCACGGCCCATGAAAATCTTAGCCGCGGCCCATGAAACTTTCAGCCACGGTCCGTTGGTGGCCTGTGTTGTTGGTACCTACAGCGGTGCCAGAAGTACGATTATGGCTAACGGTCCGCTGGTGGCCTGTGTTTTTGGTACCTATAGCGTTGCCAGAAGTACGATTATGGCTAACTACCTTAGATAAAATGAAAACTACTGAGGCTAGAGGGCTGCAATTTGGTATGTTTGATGATTGAAGGGTGGATGATCAACATGCCAATTTGCAGCCCTCTAGCCTCAATAGTTTTTAAGATCTGAGGGTGGAGAGAAAAAGTGCGGACTGACAGACAAGTAACCAACTCAACAGTTTTCTTTTACAGAAAACTAAAAGTAGACCCTTCCTTTAAACACGTCCTGTTATACAAGATGGCTGTGAGCTAATCTGCTAAATTCTTTGACGTAAGTTACCACTACAAATGAAGGATGAGTCTCCTGTGCAGAAACCATCCTCTTTTATTTGATTCTCCCACAAATTAATCGTCAAAACCAAGAAACTCTTTATTATAGTCGAGTGAAAAGGAGAATTTAACGAGAGACAAAAAGAGAGGGGATCCATTTTTGCTTCCTCCGTCGATAAAGTCAAATGATTCATCTCGGTCGTTGGCGCCACAATCAATGATCATCGTCTTTTGTTTTTTTCTTCCTGTTCTGCTCAGCCATTTCGTGTCTGGTGTCTTCATACTTTCACGCTGCCTGCATTGGACACACACACACACACACACATATATATATATATATATATATATATATATATATATATATATATATATATATATATATAAATATAAATATATATATATATATATATATATATATATATATATATATATATATATATATATATATATATATATATATATATATATATATATATATATATATATATATATATATATATATATATATAATTATATATATACACACATAAATATATGTGTGTATACTACATACATATATATGTATGTGCGCGCATATGTCTGTACATGCTTCAAGCAACTATCCCTGTGAAAGCAAGAAAACTGAGCTGTTAAATATAAGATTCTGTCTCCTGAGAAAAACAAGAATAAAAGGAAGAAGAAGAAAACATCATTAGGAATAAACCCCATGGGACCAGTTGCCTCCGCAAGCACTGTGTTTTTGTTCCCTTTGTCCACCTTTGCTTGCTTATGTGCTTGTCTCTTTGTCTGACTGCTTGCCTGGTCTGTCCGCCTGTCTGTTCGCGACTGAGATTACGCAAAATGTTATGCGTTTATTTTGGCGAAATTTTTACCAAAGATGGATATTGTATCTAGTAACAAGTGATTAAACGTTGGGAGGGATAGGAATGTAACTTCTGTTGAAAAGGGACCGTTTTGTATTCAGCTTTGATTAAAATACTCCAGGCTTCAGTAACTGAAATCCTACGCACCATTCCCGTAGATTTATTCAGCCAGTCAGTTCGATCTCGGCCTCTGCGGAGATGTTATCCCGACTGCTGGCGTTTTCCTATAACCTGAAACAACTCGTCCGAATCCCTAGATGAAGTGTCCACTCGATTAGAAAACATGTGCTCTTCGACGCTTTCGGGGATACTTTCTCTCCCTGGGTGCTTTCTCTTCCTTTCTATGCAGTGAATTTGGTCTCAAATGGCTGTTTCATTTCTCATGGAACTTTCACTGTGGTAGTGGTGTCTCTCTCATGACCTTCGTTCTGCTCTAAGATGAAAAAAAAAATGTGGGAAAAATACGAACAGGCTTTTCTTTTCTTTCAGTAAATGCTATGTCATCATTTTCATCATTACTGAAAGTTTTAGTAAGCCGTTCACAGCTCTGTAATCATTACTGTTGTTTATAGTCATCGATATTGTTAGTGAATGGAGTTTTATAAAGTCCCTTGGAAGGGACAGTATCATATTTATAAAACAATAAGGACATTAACGTTTGATTTCGCCACTGAGATTGCTAATAGACATATACAAAATGGGAATTCACTCAACACTTACAGTTATTTGTGTTGATGGAGTTACTTGTAGGTCTTTTTATTAACGAAACCAGATAAAATGCTTGATTCAGTTCCTTCTTCTTCATCTGCTTCTCGTATTGGAAAAATCCGAACAAAATCACAAATTCTCTGGGGATTAATGAGTATGCAGTATTTGTATCACTGTTAAAGAACGAGGTAATTTCGAAAGTCTTTAAAGCCATAATTCAGATCAGTTTCATTAAGAACTTCACAAGATTTGAGGAGTACTGAGTTCTTACAAAGGATCAGTCTTCCTCTAATATGAATTCATTCTTCCTTTTCGTCTTCTAAAATCAAGGAAACAGTCTGAGAACAGTGCAGAAAGGTTTGAAGCGTAAAGTCATTGTAATTTAGAAGCCTTCTATTTTTTCTAAACTCTTATTAAAATTCGGCGACATTTTATCAAGGCTGCAATAACGAATCTAAAAACCTAAGTTTGAGGTCCTGATCCAAGGCTGGTCGAAGGAGCAACAGATTCTTAATGACAATTGTTAATTCATAAACTTCAGGAACTGATAAATATTCATTCGCAATGCGAAAAGATAAGTTTTAGAATTCATGCACTGAATAATGACAAGAAATATCAGTAGTCTTCACTCATGATTCCCGTTTTAATTTTCCTAAATCTTCTAGGGACAATTGAAAGCTTTCCCTTTTTTCAGTGGCTGAAGAATTCCTAGAGAAAGTAAAAGAGAAAGGGAAGAGAACGTAGTTAAATCTTCCAAAGAGATGTTAAATTCCAGTTCGCGAGAAGGGAGATTTAATTTTTCAAACAAAAGCGAGAATGATCGGAAGACTTGTATTATTTCGTAAGTGAATAATTCCCCCGTACCAAAGAGGTTCTGTTTACCTGGGGAGGGAGAGAAACAGTGAAATATGAGCAAACAGAGGCTATTAATCCCCGTGGAAGGAAAATGGACGATGTAAACATCTCCTCTTTCATATCTGATGGGCTTCCTTCGTGTTCCAAAACCCCAGCAACCGGAAACTTCAAGATTTCTGGAAGAAAATATTAGCGATATGCAAATTGCTATGCTTAATGATGAACGAAAATAAGTACGTAGGTGATTCTACGAAAACATGAATGACCCAGTAATTGATAAAGTACACTGCTCGTGTAATTAAGTGATCTTTCCCCCAAAAGAAAAATGGAATCAGAAAAAGAGAGAAACTTTAATAGCAAATAAACTATGCTGACGCAGCCATGATTTTTAATGGAGCATGTTTACCAAAGGGTCAACTTCCAAACTATTAATTATTATTATTATTATTATTATTATTATTATTATTATTATTATTATTATTATTATTATTATTATTATTATTATTATTATTATTATTATTGTTGTGCGTGTGCTCCCTTGTACAGCATAAATTAGCAGATTAGAATAAACTACAGAAGATAATTGAACCACAAGACCCAGGTGTTTTCGACGAATTTCGACTCCATTTGCAGGAATTAAATTGCAATATGCAGACCATTACAGTCTATAGAGCCCCTACCCTTATCTCCTGAATACGCTACACAAATCAACCCAGTTTTAATCAAATCAGAGAACAAATATTTTTTATGTAAAATTATGCAATGATTGTTTTTCCCTTACTGCAAAGCTTGACTTTTTCTTGCATTGTAAGCAATAGATAATTAACATAAGCCATTTCATCGACAAAAACTTCTTTGAGTAAAATCATCTATGTAGAAGGTAGGTGTTATATTCCTTGGTTTTTATATTATTTTATTTCATCCTAAAATATTTAGCTCATATAGTTATTCACATAGGAGATATAAAGCTTCTCATTTCGCTTTTATTGTAAAATTATCGTATGAAGCAGTTTTAACAGCAATGGAATGCACAATAGCAGGAAACTTTGATGAATCTTAAGAATTTAATTTTTGCTTTTTTTTTTAAATTGAAAATGGTCTTAATTAGGGTTTTTTTCGCTCACGCTGATTCATCGTGTGATATCTATGTGTATTTTAGTTTCCTTGCGACAGAATGGGACCTATAGGCACTGCAAAAAAGCAGAAAAAATAGAAAAATGTAAGTATATATATATATATATATATATATATATATATATATATATATATATATATATATATATATATATGTTACACCCAATCTGTGAAATTGCCCAATTTCACAGATTGGGTGTAGCATATATATATATATATATATATATATATATATATATATATATATATATATATATATATATATGTGTGTGTGTGTGTGTATGTGTGTATATACACATACATACACTAGTATATACATACGTTCATACATAAATAGGAACTCATTACTGAGGTACAAGGTGTAACATATTTCAAATTGTAAGCCAGAAAGAACCAGACCTGAATTCTTTTCCAGCAATATTCACGTCACATACGTTTCAATGCTCTTGTTAACAGCCGTGCATAATAACACCTTCCCCTTATAGAAACAACCAGGCTATTCAATGCAAATGAAAAACCTGGAGAAAGAATAGAAAAATAGAGGTTCTTGTCCAAAGAGGTTTAGTTGATCGCTTCCGCTCTACTCCTCTTAACTTTTTTAAGAGTTGGAAACTTTGTAGCAACAATTCTGGGCTGAAGAAGCGAAGAGGCTGCGGGACTCCTTAAGGCAACAATATCATTTCTTGTTAACTTCAAGTTTCGTTTCGTTTTATGTTGTGTCTGACTTATGCTGCCTCGTGCTCTTGGAGATTGAATGTGTTATGATGTGAAGTGGGCTTTTCATTATATAGTTTGGTATTTATGTTTCAAAAGGCTTCTTTTTTTCATGAATAACTCTTGGGATGGTCATATACTGTTATTGTAGTAGTTCCAGTTTGCTCGACTTGTTCATTATTATTATTATTATTATTATTATTATTATTATTATTATTATTATTATTATTATTATTATTATTATTATTATTATTATAAATTTTTTTAGAAAAGGAGAATGCTGAAAGGCCAACTTGGAAAGCAATCAGGAAGGAAAAGGAAATTGAGAAATACCTTTAAGAAAAATAACTAAATTTGATGCATGTTAGTTCCAATATTATCCTTGGTGAAGGAGTTTTGTGTTTCGATGTATAAGTAGGCAGATATTTTTCATTTCCGATAACGGTTATATTTTCATATATCTTCCATATATCATCACCTATTGAATGCTCTAGGAGTATGAACATGCGCTGGCATAAAACCAGCTTAATTCTAAAGCAACAAATGTACTTAAGGCAGGTTGGACAGTTGACTGCAAATGATAAACCATTTGAATATTTTGCCAAAGAGATTCATCATGACACCTGTTTAGAAGGATGATTTTGCTGGCATGGATTTTTGTCCCATCACAATGAACGTTATTGGAACGTTGTATCTCTATCTTCCTCTTAATTATATTATATTAACTGCCTCGATTTTTACACATAGAATATTAAATATTTTCATTATAACGTCAGTTAATTAGAGCAGCTTCCCATAAAATGAACATATTACTAAAAGTCGTGGAAATTCGGCTGAACAGAGTTTTCACTCCCCAAAAATCCGGGTGACCCTCCGTCAGGTGGGAAAAATGACCCCGCTTTTTCTCTCCTCAGACTTCATGCGAACCTTTTCATTTCGTTTCGAGAATGGGTTCGAAAAATCTCTTAGATTTTAATTGTAATTTTTCTTTCTTTTTTCCGCTAAAAGAGGAGTTGTGGTTTTTTTTTATTAAATGAAATCCTGTGGAGATTTTTATATATATATTACATTATTTCGCCCTTGTCATATCATTTATATCTAGTGTTACTGGAGGGGAAGTTATTATTTCAATATTGGAGGGAAGTACTTGGCTTTTTAATATATACCAAATTGTGATTATATATATATATATATATATATATATATATATATATATATATATATATATATATATATATATATATATATATATATATATATATATATATTTCTGCTCAGTTTGTCAAGATTCATTTAAAGAATATGATTACAAGTCATGAAAATAAGCACAGATAATAAATGATAATAAATAGATAACGAATAGATAGTCATGTCAATTAAAATAGGTTGAAGAAGTTATAAATTTTAATCTTTTTTTTCCTTATTTTGGTTTTTTCAATTTTGGTAAATGTTCAGTTCTTCCTTTTTCCTCCTCCTCCTCTTCTATTCTTCCCCTTCTTGCTTCCTGTTCTTCTCATTCTTTATTCTTTATTCCTTGCGCTAATTACCATCTTTTAGCTTGCTTTCTGACTTTCTCTCCGCCTTCTGTTCTCGACAGCTCTGGTTCCTCAAACTCTGGTCCTTTAGACTCTGGTTCCTCAAATTTTAGTTCCTCAAATTCTGGTGCCTCAAACTCCGGTTCCTCAAATTCTAGTTCCTTAACTCTGGTTCCTCAAACTCTGGTTCTTCAAATATTGGTTCCTCCAACTCTGGTTCCTAAAACCTTGGTTCTTCAAGTGCTGGTTCTTCAAACTCTGGTTCCTTAAATTGTGGTTCCTCAAATTCTGGTTTCTCAAACTCTGGTTCTTCAAATATTGGTTCCTCAAACTCTGGTTCCTAAAACATTGGTTCTTCAAGTGCTGGTTCCTCAGACTCTGGTTCCTCAAACTTTGCTTTCTCAAATTCAGGTTCCTCAAACTTTGGTTCCTCAAACTCTGGTTCCTCAAACTTTGGTTCCTCAAACTGGTTCTTCAGACTCTGGCTCCTCAAATTTTAGTTCCCCAAATTATGGTCCTCTAATTTTGGTTCCTCAAACTCTGGTTCCTCAAACTTTGGTTCCTCAGATTCTGGTTTCTCAAACTCTGGTTCTTCAAATATTGATTCCTCAAACTATGGTTCCTAAAACCCTGGTTCTTCAAGTGCTGGTTCTTCAAACTCTGGTTCCTCAAACTGTCCTTTCTCAAATTCTGGTTCCCCAAACTTTGGTTCCTCAGATTCTGGTTCCTCAAACTTTTTTTCCTCAAACTCTGGTTCTTCAGACTCTGGTTACTCAAACTTTAGTTCCCCAAATTCTGGTTCCTCTAATTTTGGTTCCTCAAACTCTGGTTCCTCAAATTCTGGTTCTTCGATTTATGGTTCCTCAAATTCTGGTTCCTCAAACTGTGGTTCCGCAAATTCTGGTTCCTCAAACCCTGGTTCCTCCATTTCTGGTTCTTCAATTTATAGTTCCTCAAACTGTGGTTCCTCAAATTCTGGTTCCTCAAACTGTGGTTCATCAAATTATGGTCCACCAAACTCCAGTTCCTCAAACTCTGGTTCCTCAAATTCTGGTTCTTCAGATTCTGGTTCCTAAAATTTTAGTTCCTCAAACTCCGGTTCCTCAAACTGTGGTTCCACAAACTCTGGTTCTTCAAATTCTGGTTCCTCAAACCGTGGTTCCTCAAATTCTGGTTCCCCAAATTCTGGATCCTCAAACTCTGGTTCCTCAGATTAAGAAGTAATCATTTGGGTTCTTGAAAACCCAGAATGTATACCATCATGTCCAACCAGAATTGGTCTTAAAAGGAACAAAATGTATTTACTAACAAAAGAATTATTACATTACCATCGTTTTCTTTCTTTCTTTAGTTATTTATTAATTTGTTAATTTATTTTTTTTCCATTATTAATAAGTCATCTCCTCTTTCTGCATTCCCCTTTACTTTCTGTTACTTCTTTCTCATCAGCACCACAATATTCTGTGGAAACTTGAATTTCAAGGCAGTGGCCCCTGTGGTGGGCTTGTTCCATATGAATAGGGTCCTTTATCTCCTGAATAATAATAATAATAATAATAATAATAATAATAATAATAATAATAATAATAATAATAATAATTTAACTATTCTCTATACGATCATTTTTCGCATTCTAACAGTAATCCAAAGTAGCGTTTATTATGGAGCAAATTTCTCCACAATGTTCATTAACTTTGTACTAATGCAGTTTTGTACTATCATCCTGGATTTAGCATATTAGTGGTATTCAAAACATTATAATAACTTCCCTTGATATAATATCCCTTCTAAAAAATATAAGTTCAACACATTTCTCTCATTTAGGAATTAATTTAAATTCATCTTTTGCTATAAATATATTGCAGCGATCGGCTGCTTCCGGGATTATTTGTATATTTAATATGTTCTCATTATGACAGCTGGCGTCAGTGGAGTGAGGAAATGAAATGGACATAACACATTTTTAATGGTGATATTTATTCATTTATTTAAGTGTTTATACGATTAGTTTCAGTGCGTTGTATATAATGCCAGTATGTAATATATATATATATATATATATATATATATATATATATATATATATATATATATATATATATATATATATATATATATATATATATATATATATATATAACAAAGGTTATAAACTTTTCTCTTTAAAACTCTCGGCTTCTGGTTTCTGTTGGAGTGGCAAGGTTTGGTCTGTTATTAAGGTTATGTGAGGTTTTAAATATTGGTGCATTTGTAGTAATGATATTTGTGGCAATATTTTCCCACTGGGACTACCAACTCTTTTTAATTTTCTGACCTACTAGAGGATATAAATCCGATATGGCAGCAGGCATCTCCTGGGTTCCGGGGAGCTGACGGACTTTGTGAGTTGGTCAGCTTTCTCATTCCCAACCACCCCAAGATGGGAAGGCACCCAACAAAAAGTTTACTTCTTTCCCTCTTCTTTTCACTAAAAGCAGCCATTCCAATATCTCTAAAATCAGAGGGTTTAAAGAGTTAAAAGATTCCATTGCCTGAAGAACACTTCTTGAGTCACAATATATAATAAAACTATTCCATTCTGAATCAAAATTTCCTTTATAGCATTTAAAATTGCATATAGCTCTGCTTTTAAAATAGATGCAACAGATTATAATCTCCCCCTTCTTTCAGTATCAGGGAAGGCCACTCCAACGCCGATGCCAGCATCTGACTTTGAGCCATCTGTGAAAACTTCAGTAGAGTTATCTTGTTGCAAGGAATGTTCTAAAGATATTGACTGCATGGCCTCACTGGACAATTCCATCTTGGTAAAATTAAATTATCTACAAAATTTTACCTATGGACAGTTCCAGGGAATGCTAACTGAATATCTTCCTGGTAAAATATCCACCCTTGGGATGTTTAATTCCCTGACAATAAAATTAACCTCTAAAAGTGAATGGTTAAGGCTGCTTTGGGTGATTTTCATCAAACTACCAATTTGTACTAGCTCCGAACTAGCAGATGCTGGTAATGAAGATCTAGAGGCATCTCACCAGCATCTACAAGCATGCTCTCAGTGGGAGATGATTTAACTTTTAGCTCCTGCACACAGTCTTACTCCTCCATGATGAACGGAGTTGAGCATTTTAAAGCTATTTGGCTTTGCAGAAGTGTATACTTCACACCCATAAGTTAATTTTGAAAAGACTAAGGCTTTATATAATCTCACCATATGAGTTCGGTCTGCACCGTACGAAGTGTGAGACAGAACCTTCAGCACATTCATTGCTTTCAAGCATTTTGTCTTAATATATTTCAGATGTGGAATCCAGGTCAGCTTGCTGTCAAAAATCAACCCAAGTAACCTTGTTTCACCAACACTTGGATTTCTCGGCCTATGTCTGAACAAATCTCGATCAGGATGGCATCCTCTTATGTGGCAAAAGTGCATGGTTACCATTTTACTAGCAGGAAATCTAAAACCATTCATCTTAGCCCACTTTACTATATTATCAATGGAGAGCTGAAGGCGGCGTTCAGCCACTGCCATCCTTGTTGCTGCAAAGGATATCGAAAGGTCATCAACAAAAAGGGTATATGTTATATCTTGGGGAATTATTTTGGAAACCCCAGTGATTGCTAAGGCGAACATGGTTGCACTTAAAAGACTTCCCTGAGGTACTCCTTCTACTTGATTGAATACGTCTGACGTTGCTCCAACTTGAACCTGAAATAATCTATTTTTTTAAAAAAGCCTTAATAAAGAGGGGCAAATTGCCTCTGAGGGGTACATCCATAAAGGACTCTCAAAATGCCATATCTCCATGTTGAATCATAAGCCTTCTCTAGATTGAAGAAAACAGTAATGTGATGCTGCTTGTTAGCAAATTCTTCCCATTTTGAAGATTCCATTCGACCCTATACATCATTTGTGGAGTGTGTATTTCGAAAACCACACTGAGCAGGCGACAGATATTTACCACTTCCAAGTACCACATCAAACGTGTGTTCACCATTTTTTCCATGATCTTACACAAACATGATGTCAGAGCAATAGGACGATGATTTTCTGTCTTGAATGGGTCTTTTCCTGGTTTCACAAATGGTAGTAATTCTAACATCTCCCAAAGCTTAGGGAAGATGTGTTCTCAATAAATTCTGTTAGTAAGGCTTAATATGAAAAGTCTGGTTTTTTCAGGGGTATTCAAATTCTCTCATAGTAAAAGGTACATTGTATTGTTCATTTCTTGATGTATTAAAATCAATTTCGACCTGTTCCATTAGCCGCCTTTGAACTGAATAGGGTCTATCATCATTTTTCTTTGCAAAATGATTAGCAAACTCATTTGCCACTAACCGGGGGTCCGCTACCTCACAACTTTTGATCTTGATAACTGGAGGTTGACAAGGAGTAAACTTGCCTGCTATTTTTCTGACTCTCTTCCAAACTAAAGTCAGTGGTGTTTTCAAATTTAGTGAAAATATGAAAATTGCCCAAGATTCCTTTCGTGTTTTTTTTAATTTCAATGCGAAAATGAGCTCTCGTTTTTCGAAATTCAACACGGTAATACTCACATTTTCATCTGTAGTATCTGGTGAAAGCAGACCTCATAGGTCAATGAGTTTCCTGGCATTTACGAGTCCACCAGGGAACTGGTTGGCGGATAAATACGCCTGAAGTCCTGGATATAGATTGAAGACCAGCCGAGAACATGAATGTCTTCAGAAAGTCAAGAGCATCATCTACACAGGGAAAGTCATCAGCAGAGTCATCTATTGAGGTGTGTTCCTGGAATGTTGCCCAATCAGCTTTACCAATGTTCCATTTAGGTAGCCTTGAAGATGGGGGATTTGAGGCTACACTCACCGCTATTGGAAAATGGTCACTGGTAAATCTATCATTTATGAGTCTCCAATTAAAGCCAATAAGGCAGTCACCACTGCACATAGATCAATCAATTGCTGATAATGTGCCTGTTTGAGAGTAAACAGGTGTAGAGGATCCCCTCATTTTCACCCTCTATGATGGAACACAGACACCTTCCTCCTTGATTGGTGACGATGTCAGCCCAAAGAGGGCTTCTGCTATTTATATCTCCCAGAATAACAAAGGGGCGTGGTAGCTAATGAATGAGGGATTTAGATTCATCAATGGGGAAGACTTCACTAGGTGGTAGATAGAGAGAGCATACTGTATATTTTCTTTGCAAATGGATCTGCACACCTATCACTTGCAATGTGGGTTGGATACTAATAGGATTTTGTGGATTGTCATTTCGAACATACAAAACTACACCCCAAATGTTTCCGATATTTAAGTTATAGGTGGAATAATAAGCCATATACTCTTGAGGGCTAGGGAACGTATTATTACCAATCATGGTCTCCTGCAAAGCTATACATACAGGAGACACTTCTGATATGAGCAGCCTTAATTCTTCCCATTTAGCCCTCGATCCCTGACAGTTCCACTGAAGAAAATTAATGAGCTCTACTTTCCTTTTGAGGCTGTTAAATTACAGCCTCTTTTAAGAGCTTTCAGCCTACTGCCTTGCTCCTTCATTTTTCTGGAAGCAGACCAATTGTTTAAGGCTCGTTCCTGTTTAGAGGGTTATCAGTCTCAGGAACACCAGACAAAGCTGGCGCTGCCTGAGGAGGGGTGTGAGGGTCGGACATTGGTGTATCCTTCACAGCATCAGAAGCACCATTTACAGCTGGTACAGGCTCCAGGTAGACGCAAGCACCAGATAGTGACAATGCAGCCTCCAACGAGGCAGGAATGTCAGCCATAACTGGTGTAGCCTCCAAAGAAGCTGACACACCAGGTATAGCTGGTACAGACTCCAGAGAGGCAGGAGTACCAGAAATCACTAGCTTTGCCTCCATAGAAGTAGGAGTGCCAGAAATGACTGGTACTGCCTCCAGAGAGGCAGGAGTGCCAGAATCCACTGACACTGCCTCCAAAGAGGCAGGAGTGCCAGAATCCACTGACACTGCCTCCAAAGAGGCAGGAGTGCCAGAATCCACTGACACTGCCTCCAAAGAGGCAGGAGTGCCAGAATCCACTGACACTGCCTCCAAAGAGGCAGGAGTGCCAGAATCCACTGACACTGCCTCCAAAGAGGCAGGAGTGCCAGAATCCACTGACACTGCCTCCAAAGAGGCAAGAGCGCCAGAAATCACTGGCGCAGCCTCCAAAGAGGCAGAGTACAGGTCGTCACTGATTTTCTATTTACATAACCTCTGCTAGTATTTAAATTTCTTCTTCGGTTGGCAGCAACACCAGAAAAGGATATTCCAGGTCTAACATACTGATTCAGTACTCTCTCTTTTGCCTCTCAAAACGTGATACGTTCAGTTACCCTTAATGTTTGGATTTCTTTTTCCATGATGTACACATCACAATTAAGTGAAGATGATGATGATGGTCCCCACAATGTAAACATCTTGCTTCTTTATTACATATACCATGCTCTGGATCACTGCATTTGACACAAGTGGTAGGCTTGCCTTGTAGTTTCTGCCTACAAGATCCTAACTTATGTCCAAATTCTTGACAATGAAAACATCTCCTCGGTCTTGTGATATAATGCTTAACCTTAAAACGTAACCAGGCTGCTTCTATTATATTAGGCAATCTAGTAGAATCGAATGTACTAATTAAATTGGGAAGTAGAATTAAGGCTCCATTTATCTTCATTCCTTCAATTCTTATCACTCCTTGATCTTTTAATTCTTCTACGAGCCTTTCCTCCGAGTATGTCATCAGTTGGGGTGCATATAGTATCATTCCCTTGGAGTAATTCCACAAAGTATGTACTGCACATTGTACTCTGACTCCCCCGAGATGCGATAATGATTTTGATTTGTTCACTTTCTTTAGCTGAGGCCGATTCCATAGTCAGCTTTCCTCGCGACCTTCAGATGATATCTTGGGCTTTCGGCCGCAACACTTCACAATGTCTCTATATACATTGAAAATATCGCAACTGGATTCTTCCAAGTTAAAAGTCAAGTGTTTTTCATAAGAGGCCGCTGCCTAACTGGCCTCGGAGTCATAGAAAAGGACAACTGGCCGGGCCACTTTGCCGCCGTCATATTGAAAGCATTAGAATATATTTTTATTGAATTTAGAAATATGAAGAATAATTTTATGATAGTTACTATTTGATAATATATCTAGTTTTGTTTCTCAAGTAAAAGAAAAATACATAAAAGCTAAATTTTATTAAAACGCCATATATATTGAAATACACAAAACATATTTTATAACAGCGTAAGTCTAAGGAAAGTTAAGAGCAATTCCTCTTAGATATTCTACAATATTTCTGTCCTCAATTTCTAAAAGCATGCAAAACAATTTGGCGTAGGTTGCACGTACTTTATTGGGAAGTAGCACGTAGATAAACGGATGAATGCCGCTGTGCATCTTAGCAAGAATAATATACACTTGACAGAAAAGTGGTGGCGTTATTTTGAACTTTCCGTCAACACAGAGTTTCTTAATTTCTTTAAGCAAATGTGCATTACTTTCCTTTCCAAATCTAATAATTCTGCATAATTCATCTTCGCTGTCTGCAAGAAGGAAGTTCTCCGATCCACAGGTGTGAAAATCAACAGGAATCACCAGACCTTCTGAACTTGTAGGATTGGCAGGGCATGCAGACAAATCCTTCCGTTTCCTTCTCGCGAGTCTTCGCAGAGCGCCACAGCTAGGCAATCATTCATCACTACAGATGTTTGTTTTCTAGTTTCTGTGGCTCCCAACTTTATTTTTTATTTTTTTTCTTTTTCCACTTGAGCTAGGTCAGGGATATGCGAATGCTCTTTTATTTGTTTTATAATTTCATTCTTTGCATGAATTCGCGCCTTGCAAATCCTTTTTCCCCATCTCCAAAACTGCGTGACATTATCAACCCAAAGTCTGTCGAAAGCGTTTATATATATCCGTCACTCACATATTTCCCTTGTCCTCGTTGTGAGAGCGTCTCTGTTGCCATTGTAGAAGGGGTTTTGTTACTGAACATTCTACTATGTCAACTTAAACTTTATTATTTCCCAAATAGGTCATTTTTTTACGACTATTAGGAATTGTTGTACATAAAATAGTTTTCATCCCTTTAAAATAATTACAACCATTCAATAACGTATTTGTGAAATGGAAACAACCTAACTGGCGAAATGCCCAGCCCTTATAGACAAAGTAACTACTGATAAATAAAGAGAGAGAGAGAGAGAGAGAGAGAGAGAGAGAGAGAGAGAGAGAGAGAGAGAGAGAGAGAGAATTTTTCAATTTTTCTCTCTTCTCGTAGATATTACCGCGGCGGCCAGGTGGCCAGTTATCCCATTCCCAACGGCCGCTGGTGAACTGACAGGCAAACCTGATCGTGAATACCCGGCCTTAAGCAAAACGTAACACAAGGATCAACAAAAGACGCGTGAAAAGCGCAAAGCCAGGGTCTCCGTTCGGGTGAAAAAATCTCACAAAAAATTTATTTAGGTTAGAAATATGTCAGCGTATCAGCACCTCTAAAGGGTTGCACGATTTCCGAACTTTTTCCTACCATGAATTTCGCGTCTGCTTTAGAAAGATGGTTTTTTTTTTTTTTGTAATGATTTGAGGTTAATTTAGATGTACTGAATACGTAGCTATGGATACTGGGCAGTATTTTAGAACCAAAGAGGAGCTATTAATGCCTTCATACACCGCAAACTTCTCCACCACTCGCTGGTGTCAACGCAACCACATCTATTAGAAGTTTCTACCCAACCTTTTTATTCACTTTATTTCCTTTTTGACGATGTAACACAACCCCTCAACCGCTCTCAGGACGCACAAGACACCACACAAACTCCTGATCGAGATTTGCAGTCATAGAAAGGAACATAAATCCGAAATCATTCCTGAAATTAGGAATTTCCTCAGCGGGAATCATCACAAAGGAGCCACTCGCCTTTGATCAAGGTTCCAGATTCCTTGAGGAGGAAGAATCGTTGACCTTATTCACTGGAGGATAAAACCGGGAAGGAAAGCTTTCAAAGAAATGAACAGTTCCTTCCAGCTGCCGTCGTCATCAACCAATGACAACTTTTGAAAGGAGAAGGAATTAGTGTTATTCTCCTTGGGCCCTTTTGTGAGAGGCGCCGCCTGTTATCAAGGGAATTTTTTTTTTTCTTACTCCGTTGAACTTTTTTTCTAAGAAGGAGAAATGAAGTGGTGGAAGGAGAGATGAGATTTTGGAAACTTTATTATTATTATTATTATTATTATTATTATTATTATTATTATTATTATTATTATTATTATTATTGTATACGTTGTAAATATTAGTATAATAATAATGATAATAATAATAATAATAATAATTATTATTATTATTATTATTATTATTATTATTATTATTATTATTATTATTATTATTCAAACTATATGTTACAAATATTAGTGTAATGATAATAATGATAATGATATTATTATTATTATTATTATTATTATTATTATTATTATTATTATTATTATTATTATTATTATTATTACTGGGAATTTCACCTTACGTGAACATTCCAGCTTTCCACAAACCTCTTACTGAAACTTTATGCGTCTGGGAACTTTCCTTTTCGTAAGCACCTTGTTCCACCATGATTGATTGAGTGATTGATTTCCCAAAACTGGCACTACAACAACAACAGCTGTAGTCATAGATGGCTGATGTATAGTATTATATTCACTGTCAAAAATGTAGTAAAATTGCAATATAAGTAGTTTTTATAAATATGGACTGGAGAATAAAACAACATTTGTTAGGTTCCACTTCGATCTTAGTTTGAATAATGTTCAAGAAAGTGAATATCTTTTTTATTGAAAGGTGTATTCACAGTAGAAAAACAATTTAAAAACATTGAATAATGGGTTGTTAGATTCATTGTGAATTCTATATTAATATAGTCTGATTTAGTGACTGGAACTAGAATATATTAACATAAAATTTAGCAGGAGCAGAAGGGATCACTCTTGCACTGTTGACGAAGTTATGAGATTTTTCTTTTTGCATCGAGAGTATTCACTTCATTTGATGTGTGGTTGAAATGCCTTTCGCGTAGCAATCATTAAACACACAAAAACGGTGAAAGTAGATATTTTTAGTCTGAGAGTCTAAAAGTCTGAGAGTCGGGAAATCTAAAAGTCTGGTAATCTAAAAGCTGGAAATCTGAAAGTTGGAAGTCTGAAAGTATAAAAGTCTGGAAATCTACAAGTCTGGAAATTTAAGTCTGAAAGTATAAAAGTCTGGAAGTCTTAAAATATAAGTCTAAATGGCTGGAAGTCTGAAAGTATAATAGTCTGGAAATCTAAAAGTCTGAAAGTATAAAAATCTGAACATCTAAAAGTCTGGAGTCTTAAAGCCTTGCAGTCTGAAAGTATAAAATTCCCGAAATCTGAAAGTCTGAAAGTATAAAAGACTGGAAGTCTAGAAGTCAAAGTCTAAAAGTCTGGAAATCTTAAAGTATAAAAGTCTGGAAGTCTAAAAGGTTGAAAGTCTAAGTCTGGAAATCTGAAAGTATAAAAGTCTGGAAGTCTAAAAGGCTGGAAGTCAAAGTCTAAAAGTTTGGAAGCCCAAAAGTCTAAAAGTCTGGAAGTCTGAAAATATAAAAGTCTGGAAGTCTTAAAGGCTGGAAGTCTGAAAGTATAAAAGTCTGGAAGTCTGAAAGTATGAGTCTAAAAAGCTGGAAGTCTGAAAGTATAAAAGTCTGGAAGTCTGAAAGTATGAGTCTAAAAAGCTGGAAGTCTAAGAGTCTGGAAGTCTGAAATTTCAAAAGTGTGGAAGTCAGGAATTCTGAAAGACTAAAAGTTTAAGGTAAAGATTAAAATGTCTCTGACGTGGCAAAAATCAAATGGCGAAAAAACCATAATTTTAGCTCGGAAAGTTTCACTACAGACCCTGTATATAATTCTACACCTTTAAAAATTCCCCTGTTGTTATTTTCCATCTCTGTCTTTCCCAGAGAGAGAGAGAGGGAGAGAGAGAGAGTTATCTGATAGATGGAATAAAATATATATGTATGTATATATATATATATATATATATATATATATATATATATATATATATATATATATATATATATATATATATATACATATACACATACATGTGTGTGTGTGTGTAGAGAGAGAGAGAGAGAGAGAGAGAGAGAGAGAGAGAGAGAGAGCATACGTTTTTAAACTGGTATATTGTTGTCACCTTCTATAAGTACTTTGCTACTTTGTAAATAATTATGATATATAGAATGCAAAGTAGCATATATAATCAAGTCCAGTAACTTCAAAATGCTTCTCACTTATTAACAGTTCCACAATACGGCCCTTTCTTGTTATGACATAATAATCTAATAATTTTTATTTAATCAAACCACGAAGACATCTCACTTCCTCTCGATTTCAACAAATCTTGTGTAGACGTTTCCTTAACAAACATCTAAAGAATTGAAGAAGTTGAGAGATATTTGTGACTTCACATTAAACGAGTATGTACGTAGTTTGCCTGCCAGTAACTGCCTTGTTCATAGCCTGAATAATACTCTTATCTTATTGAGAAGATGAAGAACCCTATTCAAATGGAACAAGCCCACCACAGGGTCCATTGACTTGAAATTCGAGCTTCCAAAGAATAGGGTGTTCGTTAGGAAGAAGTAGCAGAAGAAAAAAAAGAAGAGATCTAACTTATTAAAAAAGGAAAAATAAATGAATAAATAAAAAAATGTATGCAAGGAGGAAGGTATTAGGGTAGTGAAGTAATGATAATAAAGTAGATTTGGAAGGGGAAATTAAGCGGCATATTTGTAAAAACCCAAAACCAGGGGATAGCCCATCAATACAGCGAATAGGTTACATTCTCAGTTCGTGTCCAGAATTCCTGATCATTCGGTGAAGATGTCCATCGTCGGCAAATTGGCTCTCAGGAACTTTTCCCTTTCTCGAGGTGTGACTTGAGTCTTCGATCATTTCGAGGGTGCGAGACTCTGGTCTGGAGTTGAAGGTTTCACTGAGAGAGAGAGAGAGAGAGAGAGAGAGAGAGAGAGAGAGAGAGAGAGAGAGAGAGAGAGAGAGAGAGAGAGAATTTTTTTTAGAAGTTTTCTCTCATAAGTGAGATCTCTTAACTTCTCTTTCTTCCTAATGAGGTCCATATTCTTTGGAAGCTTGAATTTAAAGTCAACGGCTCCTATAGTGGGCTTGTTCCTTATGAACAGGGTTTATCTACTGAATAATAATAATAGTAATAATAATAATAATAATAATAATAATAATAATAATAATAATAATAATAATAATATCATCCCCAACCAGAAATTCATTGTCACGTAGTGTTTTCATAAGGTCTGAAGACTTTGAACCAATTCTTAAGCTCTCTGGGATTTCTCTGTGATAACTGTAATGTGCTTTTTTCTTTTCATTTATTATTCCAGATCTTGTGTCGTGCTTACAGCCATAATTCTCAACCAAGGGAATTATTTAAGTGAAGTCTAAAATATTCCCTTAACCACAGGGACCACTTCACAAATACCAAAGGATTACCAACAGTTGGTTCAAAAGATGTCTGCAACTTCCCTTCGGCCCCTAGCTGCACCCACTTTTTTAGCCTTTTACTTTACCTCCGTTCTCTTCCTTCCTTAAGTCTTGCTGTCCAACATCTCTGTTATTCTTCATGCTTTTAGATGCTTGATCTCCATCTTATTTCTTACTTGGATGTCTTTAATGTGGCTGTCCAACCACTCCAACTCCCTCTTTTCACTGTCTTGATCTCTGAATGGCCGGAAGTGGCCCAGTGCGTGGCTAGACAGCTTAAATTTCATGAAATCAAATCAAGTTTCTTCAAAATACCGGTATCCTCTTCACAGGAATTGTAATCGGCTCAGTTGATTGACGAGTCCCAAGGTCCAGACCAGCCCCCTTATTCCCTTTCAAGACCTTACTACACCTACGGGGTACTTATGGGAAAGGTTGGTTTAGTCTACCCCAACTAAGCCAAGAATTATAATGTTTCCTTTCAAATTACGTGATTGACACAACATTCACCCTATTGGAGAAACAAATTCAGTTATGTACGGGTACAAATATATTTAGAAATAAATCTCTATAGAGAGCTTTCGGGAATCTGGCCAATTCCCATTTTCAAAAGGGGAATCGAACAGGTTCCAGAAAGATCTATTTTTAAATATATATGTACCCATAAATAACAGTGGATTTGATTCTCCATTGCAAGACTCATGATACTACGAGTATTTGTTAATTCGACCAAATTGTAACTCTCAAGTACTTGTTCGTCTGAGAATGACATTCCTGAATGGCATAACGGCGCGCGAGAGCGTTTCCATTGAATGGGAGTTGATTGGTTGTAACTGAGTGTTGCCCAGAGTGAAATAAGGTGCGATTGACACTTGGCAACTTTTTGGCTGGACTTGTGAACACGTTTCTCATCTCATTTTAAATTTACATTACTAATGTGTTCGTTTATACTTATTCTACATTCTACGTAAAGCAAAACATAGATGAATAAATGATGATTTTAGCTAACAGATCTAATACCTACGACTGTGCAGATTTAAGAACTATGATGATCAATCCTGACTTTATTTTGGGGCCATGATAAGACAGTTTCTGCTTGAAGTGAGCTGAATACATGACTTGATATCACAAACTTTGCCTGAGAGATCGGCTGAGCTTTTTTTTTTTTTATTCTTTATTTTTTATTTATTTATTTTTTT
>JANJGK010000027.1:2270014-2277514 GCA_039081455.1 Macrobrachium rosenbergii | reverse complement strand
TAGATATATCAAGACAAAATCCACGCAGGAAAGAGAGACAGTGGAGTGATGCGAGCCTTTCGAGTTGCCGTCCTGTACTTAGCTAAGTAAAGGACAACAAGTCCAAAGGCTTCGCAGCACTCCATTGTTTCTCTTTCCTTTGTGGATTTTGTCTCTATTTATATATTCATCACATTCTATATTTTCGTGATTCAGTTATACAGTGGGGTGTGTGTATATATATATATATATATATATATATATATATATATTATATATATACATATATTTATGTACATATATACACATACATATATATACATATATACATATATATATATAATATATATATATATATATATATATATATATATTTTTTTTTTTTTTTTTTTTTTTTTTTTTTTTTTGCTACAAATTTCCAAGGGGTACTTACTTGATTCTGGGCGGCAACGGATGAACACAGGGAGTTCCTTACATTATCACGAAATCTACTTTATTTATTACACATGTGACTCAATATTAGGGCAACTTCGTAGACAAAGCAAGGGGAAAATCTGTGGCTTAGAGCCTTCTAACATATGAGGGGAAAATTAGGTAAACTCAAGGGTTCTCTTAACTAAATATACTTACATAACAAACACAGATCAGAATAATGACGAATTACTGGGCAGGTAATAATAAGAGCCTGCTAAATGAATAAATCCTACACAGGGTAAATATTGTATGCCGATGATGTCTTCATAGCAGGAAATATCGCAGAGGGGGTGGAAGGGGGGACTGCACATGGATAGAGCCGAGTGATTCCACAGTCGAGGCCTATCTGCAATATATGCAAGACGGTTACTTGCAAGAATAATAAGAAGCTCAGTGGGAACTTGAGGGAATGCACAGATGGTGCAAAATAACTCAGTTGAACACTAAATGCATAATTACATTAACACTGAATGCTCCAGCACAAATTACTGAAGGTGATCGCACAATTGAAAATAAATTAAAATCAGGCAGAGAAATAGCAGGAACCATGACGGACTAAGAAACTTTATTCCGGTACTTTACCTTCACCAAGATGATGGTGTCCTCATTCGGTAGGGCGCTGGTGATGGAGGAGGGAATTAAGGAAAATGCCACCACAAAAATATACTGGTTCAAACCTCGGGGTCGAACATGTGGAAGGTTCAAGAGTCAGGCAAGGGTAAGGACATCTGTCCTTGGTGGCGTTCTGCGCTCTTCTCTCTCTTGATTGCCGTTGCATCGTCTATGAATAACGTCAGAGATTAAGCCTCTGCATCTGGGTAGGTGGCGCAGAGGTCAGTCTTCGTCACATTTTCTTATATAAATCACGTGGCATCAGCTTAAACCTCATGGATGGTTCAATATGGCAGGCGGGCGCCAACTTTCTTTTTTTTGGCTCCTCCCTTGCCTGTTGTTTGGCCTCCAAGAAGGTATGAAGGTCACCTGGAAACAAGGCCTTAGGCAGTCATTTGAACAGAGAGAAGGGTTAAAGGCTTAACCATTTTGGGGAATGAAGGAGAGAGTTCATGAAGGGGCAAGTTGAAACCCAGAGTTCTAGTAATTCAAACATTTGAAATGAATTTTCTTTCTTTCTCAGCTGCGTTACGGATGTAAAACGGGTGAGGTGGCTTGGAAAAAGGTTCCATCATATATATATATATATATATATATATATATATATATATATATATATTATATATATATATATATATATATATATATATATGTATATATGTATAATCATGAAGCTACAAATGTCGTTTAATATCAAATTCACGCTACCCTCGAGAGTATCTCCGATGGAGAATTATCACCGAAGGGGAATTTATATAAGTGATAAATGAACAGGTACCACTGGCGTGGTGGTAACGTCCACTGGAGTCGTTGAATGGGTCCATGTCAAGGGTTCGCGTCCCAGTGGTACCTGTTCATTTATCACTTATATAAATTCCCCTTCGGTGATAATTCTCCATCGGAGATACTCTCGAGGTAGCGTGAATTTGATATTAAACGACATTTGTAGCTTCATGATTGTATATAAATCACGGTGTGATAAAAAAAAATTTCATGTATATATGTATATATGTATATATGTATATGTATATATGTATATATGTATATATATATATATATATATATATATATATATATATATTATATATAGAGAGAGAGAGAGAGAGAGAGAGAGAGAGAGAGAGAGAGAGAGAGAGAGAGAGAGAGAGAGAGAGAGAGAGAGAGAGAGAGAAGTCTTCGCTAAGAATCTACAAACTTTACGTTCTAAAGCAAGTTTATTCAGGGTCCAGGGATGACAGAGGCTTAGCCCGGGTTGGGCGACGGCGTTCCCTTATGTTAACTATTTGTTTTAACAAATGTATATTTCATCAAGGGTGGGCAACGAGGATCATTGGCTACGTGACACCAGTTATTCGTATCGATAAAAGATTCCCCGAGGTCACATTTCTTCATTTAGCTTCTGAGTCGTTGGTCTTTACTTCCCTATATTATTATAATTATTATTATTATTATTATTATTATTATTATTATTATTATTATTATTATTGCTAAACATCTATTATCTAGAATTACATGGCAACAAATAAGGGAAATATAAAAATAGAATATTATTACTATTATTATTATTATTATTATTATTATTATTATTATTATTATTATTATTATTATTATTATTATTATTATTATTATTATGTAGCTTAAACATCTACTATGTAGAATTACGTGACAGCAATAAAGAAGACTAAACAAAAGCAGAATAAAAGTACAAAGACAAGACAGAAATCTGAAGATGCGAGACGAGAATCATTTCACGTTGAAAATGAGTTTTTTTGGGGAGCCTGACTTCCTCGCCCCTTTGATTCATATGCAAATGAGATGTTTTTTCCCCAATGATGAGGAGCTTTCTCTGGTGGAGCTGTTGCTCTCTCTCTCTCTCTCCTCTCTCTCTCTCTCTCTCTCTCTCTCTCTCTCTCTCTCTCTCTCTGTGATAGTAGCCTAGTTTGGAAGGGGGTTTAAGGGGAAGGAGATTTAGGCAGGACCAGGCCCAACAATATTTATGAAAACCCTTCTGGGCAGAATAGCTTCTCTCTCTTCCAACCCCCTCCTTCATTTCATTAAGAATGTGACCCAGTGATCTACTGTGGCTGTTCTTTGAAGTATCTTCAGTTGTTTAAATAATTACTTTCGATGGATTGTTAATTTTATTGTAAGAAATATAGAAATCTATTGTATTTTTTCACATCATGCTCAAGAAAGCTAGATATCTATCGTATTTTATCACACTATTGTCAAGAAATATAGAAATCTATTGTATTTTATCACGCAATTGTCGAGAAATATAGAAATCTATTGTATTTTATCACACAGTTGTCGAGAAATATAGAAATCTATTGTATTTTATCACACAGTTGTCGAGAAATATAGAAATCTATTGTATTTTATCACACAGTTGTCGAGAAATATAGAAATCTATTGTATTTTATCACACAATTGCCAAGAAATACAGAAATCTGTTGTATTTTACTGTCGTGTATCTTATTCACATCATATTCAAGAAATACAAATAATCTGTTGTATTTTACTCACTTTGGCATTTCACTTTAACGACATAAAAATATTATCCATTATTTAATTATTTGTAGAGTGGCACCGCATAAATGAATTATGTAGGGTAGTAGTATATTGCATCTTCGATTGAACTCATGAGGTTCCAATCGCACTACATCCTCAGTAAGGAGAATAAAGGACCTCTGAAACTGAGAAGTTCTACCGCGAGGCACATTTCCTGCATATTGGTAATTCTGCTATTCAGCAAATCTGGCGCCCTCGGCAGGAAGAGAGGATCAGGAATCAGCTGTGAATGTGAAAGATCTTTGTTGGAATACAACTTTTTCAAAATTGAATTACATGACATTACATGACAGAATCCCCTACGTCTGGTAAATATCGCTGTTCTTGTCAGTTGAATGATATATTCCACGACGTCTGGATTCCCCTGAGAGCAGATTCATACTATATCTCAAGAGTAACAGACCTCACGATTATCAGGAGTCACAACTGAGACAGAGAGAAGTTAGCCATTACAAAGGGAGGCATGTGTATTCCTGGGACTTAGGAGCATCGGGTTACACAGAGAACACTGACTGGTACCAGGAATGGAAGAGAGAGAGAGAGAGAGAGAGAGAGAGAGAGAGAGAGAGAGAGAGAGAGAGAGAGAGAGAGAGAGAGAGTCGAAGAGTGGGAGACTGAGAGATATCGTAGTGCAGGATAGAATGAACATCCTTCCATCCTACGTTCCGCGTCCAAGATAGAACTTCGTAGATAGAGATTCGTCCTTGTCTCTTCTGCAGGGGGAAGGATTTTCTGTCAGCAAATTGATGCAGTTATTGACATTAAATTTTCGATAACTGGTTCTTTTGTAAGTGATCTTGGATAGTTTAGAACCTTTGTTATATGAAGTTGTTGGAATTATTTTTTTTTCTCTTTATTGATGTAAGCGGACGAAGGAAGGATTTATATTAGTACAGTATAATAATGAATGAATAAATAAATAAATATATATACTGTATATTGCGTGTGTGTATTTGTATGTCTACCACCTCTGAATTACTTTATAGCAAGGACCCTCTGAAATCCATTCTGACGTAGGGAAATATTCACGAATTCAAACGTTTCCACAACACGAATAAAAGAGAAATGTTAGGAATGACAAATTGAACAAACAGATTCAACATGGAAGGGGGTTTAAATGAAGAGGAATGAATGAGGGGGAATGAATTATATACCGAACGGATGAGTTATTATACAATGGACCCGAAAGTTCATCCCAGAAATTCGGGTCACTGAAAAGGGAATCGTCATGTTTATGGTATTGGACGAAACTTTACCTTTCCGCGTCGAGTGATTAATGGCCCTCTAGAATTTCGGAAGGATAAATTGGGAAACGAAATTGAGAGAGAGAGAGAGAGAGAGAGAGAGAGAGAGAGAGAGAGAGAGAGAGAGAGAGAGAGAGAGAGAGAGAGAGTCCCGGAAACTCAAGAACTGTCCCACTTTGCAAACCCGACGAGATAATTGGTTCCAGTAATACGAGAGGAATAAAGCAACCAGACGGTTTCCTCTGATTGGTCCATATTCTGAGGCAATTTTGGGAACTGGAATTAGATTTTGGAATGGGGATCTCTTCAGGAATGTGACGATGTAGCTTTCATTAACACGAGGGGCTTTTGGCCTATGGAATATCTGTAAAGTCTTCTACTGCAGAGAGAAGAAGAATCAAGGAAGTTTCTAGTGGCCAGACCTCTTGTGACACTGAAGAAGAAGAAGAAGAAGAAGAAGAAGAAGAAGAAGAAGAAGAAGAGATTCAAGAAAACTTTGAACTATAACAGGAAACGAATGGGGGGTTCCACCCGGGTGGGCCAAAAGACGGCTGAAATGAGAGCCGCCCAAAATCAAGAAAAATGTCATGCAGGAATTTCTTTGTGGGATTTTGTCCCTGAACTTTGCACGAAATGATGCCAATGAATTCAGACTTTTACTTTCAAACTTCCAGGTTTTTAGACTTTTAGACTTCTACATTTTAGACTTTCAAACTTCTAGACTTAGACATTCAGGCCTTGTGAATTTCAGACTTCCAGACTGTCTTTCAGACTTCTAGACCTTCAGACTTCCAGACTTTTAAGCTTTCGGGCTTCCAGACTTTTACACCTTCAGATTTCTAAACTTTTCGACCTTCAGACTTCCAAACTTTTAGACCCTCAGGCTTCCAGACCTTTAGACTTTCAGGCTTCCAGACTTTTTGGCCATCAGATTTCCAGACGTTTAGACCCCTCAGACTTCCAGACTTTTAGACCATCAGGCTTCCAGACTTAGACCTTCAGACCTCCAGACATTTAGACCATCAGACTTCCAGACTTTTAGGCCTTCAGACTTCCAGATTTTTTGGCCCTCAGACTTCCATACTTTTAAACCTTCAGACTTCCAGACTTTTAGACCATCAGACTTTCAGACATTTAGACTTTCAGACTTCCAGATATTAAACCATCAGACCTCTTGACTTTTAGAACTTCAGACTTCCAGAATTTTAGATCATCAGGCTTTTAGACTCATATTTCCAGACTTTTAGGCCTTCAGACTTCCAGACTTTTTGACCTTCAGACTTCCAGACTTTTTCGACCTTCAGACTTCCAGACTTTTTGACCATCAGCTTTCCAGACTTTTAAACTTTCAGACTTTTAGACCATCAGACTTCCAGACTTTTAGACCATCAGACTTCCAGACTTTCAGACTTCCAGACTTTTAGAAGCCTTCCATACTTTTAGACCTTCAGACTTCCAGACTTTGAACCTTCAGACTTCCAGACTTATAGACCTTCAGCATTCCAGACTTTTCGACCTTCAGACTACCAGACTTTTAGACCATCAGACTTCCGGACTTTTAGACTTTCAGGTTTCCAGACGTTTAGACTTCTAGACTTCCAGATTTTTAGACCTTCAGACTTCCAGACTCCTAGACTTTCAGGTTTCCAGAGTGTCAGACTGTCAGGCTACAGGAATTTTAAGCCCTGTTCACACATGGCGGTTGCGTCCGCGCTGTTCCGTCAGCAACCGCGCGGTTCGAAATACACGCGTTTACCATTGTCTAGTTATATGGACCGCGCGGATTTGCCTGCTCCACACGTCCAAATGGAAACTAGTCGCTTTGACACCGGTATTTTCTCTGATGAAGCTGAAAAAAACGTGCAGCCATGTGGGACATGACATCAGATGATTATGACAAAATAGCAAAGAAAAAGTGCTGGGAGGAACTACTTGAAATTTATGCAATTCTGATAAAAACTTAAGAAAAGAATCATAGTTATCTACGCTTTTTACTGCATTTTTAAGTTTATACTCTTTACATTATGCGGGAAATTGCATATCTTCGCACGACCTAAAAGCTTGTTAAAATTGATACATCTGTGGAATATACGCCATATATATATATATATATATATATATATATATATATATATATATATATATATATATATATATATATATATATACATGTAAAATTCTGACTCACATCAGGATCGAACCAAGGTCTTTTAATTAAAAGACCTGGGTTTGATCCTGATGTGAGTCAGAGATTTATTTCTGTTCCACACGTGATTGTGTGTTGATTATGTCTATAACCCATATATATATATATATATATATATATATATATATATATATATATATATATATATATATATATATATATATATATTATATATATATATATAATACAAGCATGACACCAGGACTACAAAAGCAAAAAGAAAACTACAAAACTAATTAAAAAAAATTCCTCAGGTAAAGAGAAATTTAATTAAATAAAATCCAAAAGTCTCAAGCAAACAGGTCAACGAGCAGATGACCCCAGGTGGCAAACAAGGGTCAAACAAAGGTCACTGAAAAGGTCACCCAACTTGACCCCGTCACAATGAAACATGAATCAACTAGGTCTTGGAGT
>JANJGK010000027.1:2222480-2264980 GCA_039081455.1 Macrobrachium rosenbergii | reverse complement strand
TAAATGTATGTATGTAAGTGTGCATGTCTTTGCATTCACCAAGAATCTGATATTCTTCAAGAGGCAAAAGAGGTGATTACATCTTCTCCTTTGCCTCATGCTAAATAGTAAATGTTACTTCCAAAATCATAACATCCATTTTTACTCCCAAACCCGATCAGCACACATTGAAGAACTCATTTCCCCCCAGAGGCCTCCTTTAGATGAATACCAAATGAGTCATGAAACTCGAGTGATGAAGATTTTCTTAACCTGCTCTTGTGCCACTGAATTGTTTAAGTCAAAGGAGGTTTTCTCCTTTGTGTCTGAGAAGTCGCAGCATTAAAAACTTTTCTGGTCAACTTTATCTGTTTTCGGGAGACTTGTCGTCATGTTTGACAGATCTTTGACGGGAGAGCTTTCAGAAATCTGTTTCCTTCTTTTGTGGATTTTTGAAGTGACGATGCTTGTGTTTATATGTTTGTTTCTTGATTATAAAATAATATAGCATAGGATTTTCAGAAATATACTTATTATCGACTAGTTTGCGTATTTAGTTTTGTCATTTAGAAATCGAATTGAAGAAAGATTAGCATACCCAAATAGTACCGATTTGCACGCTGTAGAACCTTTACCGTCATGACTATTCCCCAAGAAAAAATCTCATATAAAATATTAGAAAGTTATGATAAAAAATTTAGCCTTAAATATTTTCCAAGACTCTCTCAGCTTCCTTAAGCCTGCAACTTGTGGTACGAACTTACTTAAGGAGATTGATAAGAGAGAAAAAAAGAAGAGTTTTCACATTCTTTCGAAGCGAAGAACGATCCCGTGTGGTGTCTCCTTGAGCAGATTTTACGCCTTAACTTTTATGAAGACTTTTCCCAGTAATTTCTGGAGCAGCGTCGACACTCTTTTTCGGGTTGAGGTTAAAACAAGTTTTGGTGTTGCACCAGAGAGGACCTCCAGGAAAAGAGGAGGTTTTAGTTTTAGGAGGATAATGTTTGCAGAGAAACCGTCGCTTTGTCGCACCCTCTAGTTCCTTTCCTTCATTTTTCGCTTCTCTGGAAATTGTAGACATTCAGTTTTTTTTTTTTTTAATATACATATCATTATCAAGCTGTTGTTCCATGTTCCCGTAAGGGGGTAGTGCTGTCAGTGCACCTCACGCGGTGCACTGTAGGCATTACTTAAGGTTCTTTGCCACGCCCCTTCGGCCCCTAGCTGCAATCCCTTCCATTCCTTTTACTGTACCTCCGTTCATATTCTCTCTCTTCCTTCTGACTTTCCTCCAAAGGCTAAAGGTTTTCCTCCTGTTACACCTTTCAAACCTCTCTCAATTTCCCTTTCAGCGCTGAATGACCTCGTAGGTCCCAGCGCGTGGCTTTTGGCCTAAATTTTATATTCCATTGCATTCCTGTAGCTCCCCTGAAAATGGTTCAAGATTCCCAAATGTTTCATTTTACCTATACGCCAAACTTTGAATTGTAAATAGTATAAAGAGAGTAATGCCCGAAATAATATGTGTAGAGGAAGTAGAAGGCAGTTAAGTTAAGTATACCTTAGTTTTACGAGACCACTGAGCTGATTAACAGCTCTCCTAGAGAGGGCTGGCCCGAAGGATTAGACTTATTTTACGTGGCTAAGAACCAATTGGTTACTTAGCAACGGGACCTACAGTTTATTGTGGATTCCGAACCACATTATAGCGAGAAATGAATTTCTATCACCAGAAATAAATTCCTCTAGCTCTTCATCAGCCGGCCGGGGAATTGAACTCCGGCCCATCGAGTGACAGTCCGCAGCTCTACCGACTCACCCAACAAAGAGCTAGTAGAAGGCAGTGAATGGGTTGAACGGGTATTAAATTTATTCAGTGAATTGTGGAAGGGAAAGGAAGGGGAGGAGTTGTTTACAGGACACCATTAGAGGAGGGTAAAAGTGGAGGCATGATATTATCAACTGCAGCTGAAACGCTTTGGTGGGATAAGAAGGCCCATTAACGTGCTCAGCAAACTTGGAATAAATCGTATGTCCATAATTTATGTATATGAAGCATACAATGAATTGGCACAAATATCACGATAAAACTGAAAATATTAATTCAACGAACTGAATCTGCTAAAAAATTAAATTATCCACAAGTCTGGTAAAATAATTTTAAATCAATCATCAGATACACATTTATGCATCAACTTCAGTTTGATATCAGCGTAGACATTTCACCAAGCTTTTGAACCCAGATTTCCATTACTAAATGAATGCCATGCATTCAGTGAATACATAATGAGTGATACTATTTGAAAATATCATGGAAACATCATATATAATACAGTTATTAGTGGATGAAACTGCATAGCTGTGACGAGAGGGAAAGAAAATATGAGTGAGATTATAGCTAAATGGAAAACGTCTTCAACTTATTAATGTTATCATTTTCCTGTGATCTCTTTGAGCTGAGATTGACCTGCCAACAACAGGGAAAATGTCTGTTTATATAGTATTCTTTAATGTTTATATAATATTGTTTAATATTCTTGAATGCCGTGCACTCACGCCGTACTGAGCAGGAGAAACAGTGTACAAAATGCTTTCATTGATTCAAAAAACGTCTGAAATTCATATATGATGAGAGAGACAGAGAGAAAGAGAGAGAATCTTCATTCACATTTATAACTGAATTATTGATAGTTCCCAACAAATTACTTGAAGAATTCAGAATGCCAACAGTAAGAAAATGAAATAGAAAATTCATTGCTAAAAAATATATTTAAAAGCATCTGAAGATTCTAGAGCCTCAAATGAATAAAAAAGTTAATTAATAAAGAAATAGGCATTTAATGGAACGAATTAGTATTCATGAAGAAAATGCGTCAGAAAAATGCAAATGGAATTTTGCCCAAAGTTTAAACGAATTTCCAGCCACTCATTTGTACATATACGATTCTAAGATAAGGTACATCGTTTCAATCTTAATTCCACACATTTAATTAACGATTTAAACAATCAATCGAACGAAGGGTTCATAATAAGCAAGAGACTGAAAACGAATCAGATAGAGAAAAGAAGTGGCTGAAGAGAACATTCATTTACAAGGGCAGACTGAGGCGTCTCTTGTGGAGACCGAACTTCTTCTTCTTCTTCTTCTTCTTCTTCTTCTTCTTCTTCTTCTTCTTCTTCTTCTTCTTCTTCTTCTCCGCTTCCTGGGAGGGATTCTCCTCCTGGATTGTTTGTGAGATGGAATGCAAATGGTGGGATCGTTCATTAACGGCTATTGAGAGAGTGTTTGTTTTTGCTGGGGAAGGAGGAGAAACTCTCTCTCTCTCTCTCTCTCTCTCTCTCTCTCTCTCTCTCTCTCTCTCTCTCTCTCTCTCTCTCTCTCAGTTATTCCAGTACTTTACCAGCTAATAATGTTTATTTAAAATTTCGTAATGCAACAGACAGTTGCAGGGGCATTGCAATACGTGCACCTGTCATATAGGGTCTACACAACCCTGTACTTTTAAGTCTTCATATTCTTCTTCTTCTTCTTCTTTTAACGTGCTTTTTCCCATTTGTTGTATTGGGTAAGCACGATGCCTTCTTTTGAAGGACTTTGATTTGGCTTTGGGGTAGACCGTAGGCTCGATCGGCTGCCCTGCCTGACATCGCCTAGACCCCGGTAACACATGTACTATACATGTATCGTACCAAATCACCAGCTCCCTTTCTCCCAGCAGCGAGGAGAGTTGAGCGGTTAGGTTGACAGTTCGAGACGTGTGAGGTGTCTGTTACGTTTTTAGAAGATGTTGGAGTGGCTTTGTTTGTGTGTGTATTAGTCTGTAACACCCATTTGCTTTCAGCAAACCTATCCGTTGATTACATACATAATCCCAGGGTGTCTACACGGACGGCAAAGTGTCCGCCTCTCTGACCGGTCGGCTGCGGATTTGAACCCGCGCCACAGACCTCTGTGAAGTCCGAAGCTGCTGCTTACCGACCTGGCCATCGAGGCTCCTCGTTTAACTCTTCATATCACTTTCGTTTTCTTCGTTCAAATGAAAGCATTTCGTTTTATGTAGCATTATCATCATAAGTCCTTGGGCTTTTGAGATTAATCTTGAGACATATGAGAATATCTTCAATATAACTTTCTTGATAGCAAAGGCTTAACGTTGAATGTGTTATTGCCGGTTGTAAACAAGCGAGAATATTTTAGTTTCGACCTTAATAAGCAAAGCAGCCTTGAGAGTTCACCTTCCTTGTGTTTCTAGCGAGTCCTATAATGCCGACTGTCTTGTCCCTTAAGGTAAAGTTAGGGGAGGAGGAAGGGGGGTGGTGTTGGGTGTCCATTTGGGGCGGGGGGGGGGGGGTTAAATCCACCCTTTGTGTAGGATCTGCTTTTGTTTGTTTCCCGTCCATTACACGACGCATAAACAAACGCTTTCAACATTGAGTTTTGTTCCTTCAGATTCCTCGTTGCTTTTTCATCCTCCTCCTCCTCCTCCTCCTCCTCCTCCTCCTCCTCCTCCTCCTCCTCCTCCTCCTCCTCCTCCTCCTCCTGTCTTTGTTGCTTTCCTTCATTCGTCACCTAAAGAGAGAGAGACAGAGAGAGAGAGAGAGAGAGAGAGAGGAACGAAACACGATACATATACTCGTATTCATTTACATTCTTAAAAAAAATTTTTCCCCGAAATGTTCTCAGGAGATAATGTTTTTCGTACAAAATCCTTTTCAATAAAGATCTGGCTACTGGACACATTTCGAGATCGTGCAATGGCAGTAATTGATTTCAACTGCAAACCTGAGCTTCAGTGCAATGGCAGTAATTGATTTCAACTGCAAACCTGAGTTTCAGTGTAATGGCAGTAATTGATTTCAACTGCAAACCTGAGTTTCAGTGCAGTGGCAGTAATTGATTTCAACTGCCAACCTAAGTTTCAGTGCAATGGCAGTAATTGATTTCTACTGCAAACCTGAGTTTCAGTGCAATGGCAGTAATTGATTTCAGTTGAAACCTGAGTTTCAGTGCGGTGGCAGTAATTGATTTCAACTGCAAACCTGAGTTTCAGTGCAATGGCAGTAATTGTTTTCAACTGCAAACCTGAGTTTCAGTGCAATGGCAGTAATTGATTTCAACTGCAAACCTGAGTTTGAGTGCAGTGGCAGTAATTGATTTCAACTGCAAACCTGAGTTTCAGTGCAATGGCAGTAATTGATTTCAACTGCAAACCTGAATTTCAGTGCAGTGGCAGTAATTGATTTCAACTGCAAACCTGAGTTTGAGTGCAATGGCAGTAATTGATTTCAACTGCAAACCTGAGCTTCAGTGCAGTGGCAGCAATTGATTTCAACTGCAAACCTGAGTTTGAGTGCAATGGCAGTAATTAATTTCAGCTGCAAACCTGAGTTTGAGTGCAATGGCAGTAATTGATTTCAACTGCAAACCTGAGTTTGAGTGCAATGGCAGTAATTGATTTCAACTGCAAACCTGAGTTTGAGTGCAATGGCAGTAATTGATTTCAACTGCAAACCTGAGTTTGAGTGCAATGGCAGTAATTGTTTTCAACTGCAAACCTGAGTTTCAGTGCAATTGCAGTAATTGATTTCAACTGCAAACCTGAGTTTCTTAGAAGCGCTGGCCCCAACTGAGGAAATGAACCCTTCATGACCAATCTGTTTTTTGTTTATTGTTATCATCTTTCATATTTTTACTGTTATTCTCAATATTATGACTGTCATTAACATTGTTATGAATACTATTTTTACTGCTACCTCAGCACCTGTGTGGATATTGTCTATTTTCGTTTTCATAATTTTGTCTCGTGTGTCTAGACTCTGCATCGTATTGCCTCTACTTTGTATATTCCGTGTATATGACCCTGACCTGAAACGGAGATTATTATTATTATTATTATTATTATTATTATTATTATTATTATTATTATTCCGCACACTATCTACAACGCCAAAGCTTTCGGTGCCATTCCAGAAAGTCATGAGACCAGAATCAGTGTTGTGGAACTTCTTGCTTTACCTGGAAGACATTACACCTTCTAATCACCCAGTAATGGCAGTCGTTGTGCTGAAGTATTCGACATTGTACATGAAAATTCAGACCGTGATGGCCTTGTTACTCTCACGGGGAGAGAGAGAGAGAGAGAGAGAGAGAGAGAGAGAGAGAGAGAGAGAGAGAGAGAGAGAGAGAGAGAGAGAGAGAGAGTCCAAGATGCCTGTTGAGAATTAACTTTGAAAAAAAAAAGTTCTGAAAATTTCCTTTACAAAGGCATTCACATACTCTTATTGTAATATCACTTTCAACTTCATTCAAGTTCCCCCATGAAATAAATCCAGAGTGAAATAAAGAAGGGTAAAGAACAAACCAACAAACAACAGTTTCATGTTGGTGTGACATGTTTAGGCGGTCAGTTAAGACACCAACGCTCCCCAACGTAGGAGCATCAGAGGAAAGTTTCCCCAAAAGAACTTCAGTGGCGGAGTTTTTGTCCAGACCAATTTGCAGAAGACCTCCACTACTTACGCCAGGGAACCCCCTTAGCGGGGTAGTGCCGTCAGTGCTCCTCACGCGGTGAACCGTAGGCATTACTGTAGGTTCTTTGCAACGTCCCTTCCATAGCCCCTAACCTGCAACCGCTTTCATTCCTTGTACTGCACCTCCGTTCACATTCTCTTTCAGCCATCTTGGTAGCCAGTCTCCCCTGACAACTGATTCATGGTGTCCTCCTGTACACTGTTCAAACCTTTTTGCTCTCAATTTTCCTTTCAGCGCTGAATGACCTCATAGGTCTCAGCGCCTGGCCTTTGATCTAAATTCTACATCTTCTACGCCAAGTAACAGCAACAGCGGGAATAGGAAAACAGAAAGAGCAACAGATATAGAATAAATCTCAGACTGACGAAGATTTTGCCTCTGGAAAAATTCCCAGTTCATTTTTAGACCTGGTTTCTGAAATGTTCCTTCTAGGAAGGAAAAGACAGATTTCCCTTTTGTGGCTTATTCGAAATAATTATTCTGGTTCTGCGTCGTCATGTGGGACTGTGTTTCGACACTCGAGTTTCTTTTCTGCCGCGCATGAAACAACGAACTGATTTTTTTCTTGAACGAAAATTACATATGTTGGTAATTGTTACGTTTAATTTTCGTCAAGCGAAGATGCAACGCATTACTACCCTCATGCAATTCTCCTTGTGCTTTAATAATTTGCTTGCGTTTTTATCTGTTGATTTATGATTTTGTTAATTTATTTTTTTTTTCTTTTTAACAAGTGATGTCTTCTTTCCATATTGCCTATTACCTCTTGTTACTTTTGGCTAACGAACACCTTAATATTCTTTGGAAGCTTGAACTTCCAGTCAACGGCCCTTGTGGGGTGCTTGTTCCATATGAATGGGGTTCATCTTTTGAATAATAATAATAATAATAATAATAATAATAATAATAATAATAATAATAATAATACCCACATGCAGGAAGTGCAGTATGAAAGACGTGACCATCAACCACATAGCAAGCGAATGTCCGGCGCTTGCACAGAACCAGTACAGAAGTAGGCATGATTCAGTAGCAAAAGCCCTCCACTGGAGCCTGTGCAAGAAACACCAGCTAGCTTGCAGTAATAAGTGGTACGACCACCAACCTGAGGGAGTGATAGGAAACGATCAGGCAAAGATCCTCTGGGACTATGGTGTCAGAACAGATAGGGTGATCCGTGCCAATAGACCAGACGTGGCGTTGATTGACAGAATCAAGAAAGTATCACTCGCTGATGTGGCAATACCAAGGGACACCAGAGTAGATGAGAAAGAAAGAGAAAAAATTTATAAGTATCAAGACCTGAAAATCGAAATAAGAAGGATATGGAATATGCCAGTGGAAATTGTACCCATAATCATAGGAACACTGGGCAGGATCCCAAGATCCCTGAAAAGGAATATGGAAGAACTAGATGTCGAAGTAGTTCCAGGACTCATGCAGAAGAGTGTGCTACTAGAAACAGCGCACATAGTGAGAAAAGTGATGGACTCCTAAGGAGGCAGGATGCAACCCGGAACCCCATACTATTACAACCACCCAGTCGAATAGGATGACTGTGATAGACAAAAAAAAATTATAATAATACTTGCGTGCGATCTCTATATATGATTCTCAGTTGTATTTTTTGTTCTTTGTTGTAGATAATACAATAAAAATGCTGTTTTAGAATGTAATTGCGAAGTATGAATTCAGATATATTCAATATTCAAGAGAGCAGTGATTCAGTAGGGTAAAACTGAACGGTAGGCGTATGAAATTCCTACAGGCCTGATGAACAGTCCTTTGACCTTTATAAAAGAGCATTGACCATTGTCCTTTAAAATACCCTGAAGGGTTTGGAAACCCGTCTCTGTCTTAACTTAGAGAATATCTGAAGTGCACAGTCGGTCTAGAATAAACAACATGGCATTTTTATTACATTTCACAAAATCCTGGATTGCATAAGCAATTTCCATCTCTGTGTTATGCACGCTTTTATTGCAAAGGTTCGCATTTTTCTCCCTCCCAACTTTTAATTGTTCGTCTTCGACTGAATTGACGTCTACCCACTGTGACTCCACAAGGAGCAATTATACTTTGTATATGTATATACATAATGACATTTATATTCATATTACGTATATATACATATATATAAGTATATATATATATGTATATATACATACATACATAGAAGAAAGAACTGTGGTAGAGAATCCAAACAGAATTAGATCCCAAGTAATTACCAACTTCTGCAGTTCCGGTGGAATTTGCAGGACACAAGTAAGAATTACAATTCCCCTTAATCTCTCTCTCTCTCTCTCTCTCTCTCTCTCTCTCTCTCTCTCTCTCTCTCTCTCACAAGATTATAAAAGGAAGCACATGACACATTTGATCATAAACTAAAATGAAACATAAGTCTCACCTCGTTCTGTCTGTCTGTCTGTCAGTCCATCTCATACACACACACACACACACACACACACACACACACACACACACACACACACACACTAAAACCAGTATGAAAACAAGAGGAGCTCTGACTGACCACGAAACCTTGACGACTCTATGACGATGAGCGGCCATTCCTCTTGTGGCTCTCACGGTGAATCTTTCTTTGCATGGCGGAAGCAGTTATGGCCTTCCAAAATGACCCCACACTTCCGAATTCCTCCTCCTCCGAGGTGAGAGAGAGAGAGAGAGAGAGAGAGAGAGAGAGAGAGAGAGAGAGAGAGAGAGAGAGAGAGAGAGAGAGAGAGAGAATGATGTAAGAAAAACCTTTCATTTTAGTTTATGAACATACGATCATACATTTGTTAGCGTTTCATTTCATAATCTTTCTTTTGTGTGTGTGTGTGTGTGTGTGAGAGAGAGAGAGAGAGAGAGAGAGAGAGAGAGAGAGAGAGAGAGAGAGAGAGAGAGAGCGAGAGAAGCAAACAGACGGAACGGGGTAAGGTGAATGGTTCATTATGGTTTATGACCATACGTTAAATGGTGCTTCATTGTGTGATCTTTGTTGCGCGTGTGTATATGTACGGGGTGTATGTGTGTATGTATGAGAGAGAGAGAGAGAGAGAGAGAGAGAGAGAGAGAGAGAGAGAGAGAGAGAGAGAGAGAGTGAAAGAGCTGATTCTTCGTCTCTTTCCCTGTGTCGGAGTCCTGCTCTTCCTGAGAACAAATCCTGAAGGGTAACGAATCCTTCTTTCAGGGAACCACCTCTTATGGACCCCCGGGGTTCCCAAGGAGTTTGTCTTGAGCTCTCTTATTTCACGAAATGTCGTCTCGGGGTCAAGAATAATTCCAAGCTTACTGAGCGAAAGGAAAAAAAATTAAGAAGTCAGCAAAACAACGAAATGATTTTCAAATATATATATATTTTTTTCGTTATCGTCTCTCATGTTTTGATAAATTTAAATTTGATGTAATTATGGATTTCTACGAAAATGTTACTTCACTTCTTTTTTTTTATATAAAAATGTTTTCTGGTTCAATTTGCATAGCAGATCAGTCAAGAGAGAATTTTACATATTTTTAAATTCTCAGTGAAAGGTTTTCTTGATAAAATCATGTATGTCCATTTGCTGACCCACTGACTACACAAAAGACTCATTAAATGACGAAATCAGAGTCATGTTTTAATCTAAAAACACGGAGGAAAGGAAAGAATCCCAGAGTTTACAAGGCTTGAGGATCTGTGAGAAAAGAGGAATTGATATTATTGAGCAACTTTCTCAATATTATTAATAATATAATCAAGAGAAATATCAGCATTTATTGAGGTATTAAATTATGGGATATTAAGATGAATCAAGATTTAAGAACAGATTAGATTATTGGGATTCTTCCCTGAGGTGAATTATCAACCAGGATTATTCTTTGCCACCGGAATTTCGGTTAATTGATTGGTTTATATCTTCTCTCTCTTTTCCTTTCTTTCTCATATAAACATTTCAAGTTAATGTAGATTGCCAACCAAGTTAATAAGCTTTTAGTGTTCTTAATAATAATAATAATAATAATAATAATAATAATAATAATAATAATAATAATAATCAAACTCTAATATCTTCGATAATGACTTCCAGGATTGTATATCAGTGTCGTAAATAATGCTACGATATTCTTCCCTGAGAAATTAATTACATCTCTCCCAATATGTTTACATTACATAAATATATTTCCATATATTTATCACCTCAGTTCCCATGCATTTTTGACGCATCACTAACTCGAATTTCATTCGCAGTCAGATTTATAACCAAAACATATTCACTTTCACTTCGACCTGAACCCGAAGGCTAATGAGCAATGGGAGATTCCATTATGGTATTTATGGGGGCGAGGGGAATCGAAGAGGTAACATTCGTGGCAGGAAAATGAAAAATGTCATTTCATACTTTATGTTAGCAGTGAAGAACAAGTCACTCTTGATTATTTAGATGGGAATTATGCTGAGTTATTTCAAGGCATCTGAGTTCATGAAGAAATAAGTGGAAACACACAATTGATGTTCACGAGAAATTGTTAACAGATTATGGGTTTGCTAACTGGCCTTGAAATTTATCAGGTGTGAGAGAGAGAGAGAGAGAGAGAGATGAGAGAGAGAGAGAGATAAGTGGAAACACACAATTGATGTTCACGAGAAATTGTTAACAGATAATGGGTTGCTAACTGACCTTGAAATTTATCAGGTGTGTGTGTGTGTGTGAGAGAGAGAGAGAGAGAGAGAGAGAGAGAGAGAGAGAGAGAGAGAGAGAGAGAGAGAGAGAGAGAGAAATAAGTGGAAACACACAACTGCTGTTCACGAGAAATTGTTAACAGATTATGGGTTGCTAACTGACCTTGAGATTTATCAGGAGGGAGAGAGAGAGAGAGAGAGAGAGAAGAGAGAGAGAGAGAGGAGAGAGAGAGAGAGAGAGAGAGAGAGAGAAGCTATTCGCTTCATCTATAATGAATTGTATCTTTATTCTCCTTCCGCCCTCGTGAGGTTTGGAAAAATTAAGTTAAGTATATCATAGTTTAACCAGACCACTGAGCTGGTTAACAGCTCTCCTAGAGAGGGCTGGCCGGAAGGAATAGATTTATTTTACGTGGCTAAGAACCAACTGGTCACCTAACAACGGGACCTACAGCTTATTATAGTGGGATCCGAACCACATTATGACGAGAAATGAATTTCTGTCACCAGAAATAAATTCCTCTAATTCTTCATTGGCCCATATATCTTAATATTTTGAGTTCATATTTCGCAGCAATGGAAAACTTTGGCATTGCTTCAAGAAAAGCAATTAGAATCTTCATTTAGACTTTACCATCAAGGTCCCTAATGACGCTTTCAAGAAGATTTATCTTTTGAATTGGGCATGAAAGATTCTCCAGACCATTTCTGATGTGGGCTTTCATCACGGTGGTTTTCAGTCTTCCTTTGAGAGACGTAACAGACTGAATCGCAGGATATCCTGTTTACAAATCCTTCACGGGAGAAAGATCAAAGATGGTTTTCAGCGTTAGGTCAGATTTCTCCACCAGGAATCGGTTCAGGAATGAAAACGTATCAGACGATTTGGAGACAATTACAACTCTCTCTCTCTCTCTCTCTCTCTCTCTCTCTCTCTCTCTCTCTCTCTCTCTCTCTGTCTCAGATTCCTCCACCAGGAATCGGTTCAGGAATGAAAACGTATCAAACGATTTGGAGACAATTACAACTCTCTCTCTCTCTCTCTCTCTCTCTCTCTCTCTCTCTCTCTCTCTCTCTCTCTCTCTCTCTCTCTCTCATCCCAGATTAGATTAAGTAGTAGATAATACGAGCATCAGGAAAATAAAGGCTAAAAAAAATCTAAATTTGACGAAAAAAGAAACTTTTTGGGGGGGATAAAAGTATCGTCAGAATTTACACTCTTGCATTTTGACAATAAGTACAGCCGTTCATTCCATTCTGGTGTCAGTTATTTGTAATATATGGTCATTCTACAGGTATGTGTGAGATAGGTGCAAAATACAGCCATAATTCCACCGAGAAAGAGGCCATATATATATATATATATATATATATATATATATATATATATATATATATATATATATATATATATAGATAGATAGATATAGTTATATGTATAATATATATATGCTAGATAAGAAAACAGGCTTCACCCTTTTTAACCCTGAGTTTGATTCTTATAATAACCCTAATCTTGTATTCAGCATTCAGTTTGTTATTTTCAAAATATAGACAGAATCGTTATACATTTAATTTTTCTGGGTATAAGCTGGAATTGACATCCCTATAGATTGACAAATAATAAGTATCAAAAAGTTTGGCCCTACAATTGTTGGGGAGTTCCCTCAAGCGGACAATTTTGGGTGAGGATGCTGGAGCCATTGTTGATGAGAGAGATAGAATAATAATTCGATGAAGGAAACGAGAGTTTTCCTACCCCATACTCCCTCCCTCCCTCAGGTAAACTGGGCGTATATAGGACGAGTAATCATTCACATAGAGCACAATATCAAATTATTCTTGAATCTTCTTTGTGTGCATATGTTCATTGTTGATATAGGTTGCAATTACTATAGGTAGCAGCACTAAACTGTCGTTGTAAACAGTGCAGCTCCGCATATTTTCGCCTTTTTAGGCATTGTCTGCTGTGATTTTTGGGGGGTTTTACCAGTTTAGATGTACTTATGAAACAGTGTATACAGTGACAGTGTTTGAATTGCCGAGGAACACATATTTAGCGTATAGTGCTATTGGAAGCTATGATTTAAACCTCCCTGAGTACCTCTAAATGTTCCTCTACAGCAGTGGTTCTCAACCTGGGGGGCGTCAGCAATTTCCAGGGCGGGCGCAAGGCCCAGGGAAAATTTAAAAATTCCAGAATTATATTCGTTACTTTCTTAACAAGAGTGAGGAACTGACATCCAGAAGTTTATAAAAATAAACCTAATCCTTCGGGGCAGCCCTAGGAGAGCTGTTAATCAGCTCAGTGGTCTGGTTAAACTAAGATATACTTAACTTATAAAAAAAATGAAAAAGTATCGCCTTTTAACGTTAGTTTCCAATAGTCTACAACTCTAGTTAGACTCGCTAGGCTTACCATTGTTTTGTAATTATTTACCTCCCTCCCTGTCCCTCGAAATTCCTTCTCTTTCTCTTTTTTTTTAATTTTCCTCCTAGTCTGGGAGGGAATTTTGCTCATAGATGCAAGGGGGGCGTGGAGGGAAGGACCAGCTCTTAGAGGGGGGCGTGGTAATAAAAGGGTTGAGAACCACTGCTCTACAGAATCAGTGGCAATCAAGATATCGTCCATGTAGACGCAAATAGACTTCCCTAGACTTCCCTGACAACCCATGCAAAACTGTGTTTACTAATCTCATAAAAGCCACAGGGCTACCTGACAATAGACTCTTCGTTGGATGAGTCGGTAGAGCTGCAGACTGTCACTCGATGGGCCGGAGTTCAATTCCCCGGCCGGCTGATGAAGAGTTAGAGGAATTTGTTTCTGGTGATAGAAATTCATTTCTCGCTGTAATGTGGTTCGGATTCCACAATAAGCCATAGGTCCCGTTGGTAAGTAACCAATTGGTTCTTAGCCACGTAAAGTAAGTCTAATCCTTCGGGCCAGCCCTCTCTAGGAGAGCTGTTAATCAGCTCAGTGGTCTGGTAAAACTAAAGTATACTTAACTGACAAACCAAACGGCATCCGCGTAAACTCATAATGTCCCTCCGGCTAAGAAAAAGCAGTATTATACTTGTGACTCTCCTCACTAAGAGGAACTTGCAAAAACCCCTGCATCAGATCAGTTGAAGAGAAAATATTCTTACCCCGATTTCCACAAACAAATTGGGCAAACCTGGCACAGGATAGCGGTCCGGGATCGACTTACCATTCATTTTACGAAAAGTCTCCACACACACGTACTGAGCCATCCTTCTCAGGCGCTGCTAACTATGGAAAATGGAAGGGTGAGGGACTGGGCTTGATTTTACCCTCTTCTTCCCATTTATTGACCTCTTGTTCTACCTGTTCCCTAATCTTGAAAGGAATCCTGTAAGAAGGGACAAAAATAGAGTTAGTCTCATCCAGGGTTGGCGTAATTGTAATTGTAATTTAATTGAAATGTAATTAATTACAGAATTTCGTGTAACTGTAATTGAAAATGAAAATTAAATTATAGTAAGTAATTGTAATTCAATTAATTACAGGAGGATATAGTTTAATTGACAATGAAATTATAGTAAGTAATTGTAATTTAATTAATTACAGGAGGATATAGTTTGTAATTTAATTGTAATGATAAAATTCAGGTGGTAAGGTTCCATTAGGAGAGATGAGTTGCTTATAAGACTTAAATTTTCTCGTTCGCCGCCACTGGACAACATAACAGTGCGCTAAAGAAATGAAAACTTAATTATTCATTTGCTGCTACTGCTGGTAAATGAAGAACATTACAATTCAAAACAAGTGTTTCTCTTAACCAAAATATTTTTTTTTTTTCGAAAACTACTATACCGTATTACCTCCTTTTTTGAAACTTTAACTTTTCCACTTTGAAACCACGACTCCTGGTTTTATTTGAACTACTCGCTTTCAGTATCTCTTTCACATCGCCTGTGTTGAGTCTCTCAATCCGTTTAAACACCTCACCCAAATCTCCCTTTGTTCCACGTCTCTCCAGAGAATGCAAATGAATGAAGCCTTTCACCATACGGCGAAAGGCTTCATTCATTTGCATTCATGGTCCTCTTTAATCTCATCAGTTTCCTCATGTGGGACAAAAATCCCAGGTACCCCAACAGTTATACCGCCTACCCCCGCATGAGCCGAGATTCTGTTTCGCCGGCACGCGCTGGATGGCCCAGTAACAACGTACTCCCCAAAGCAGCCCTCGTATACGGCTCTGTGATAACTTTACTTCCCAGGGAAAGCAAACGTCCGTGTATCCTAAAGCACTCGACCTGTTTTCTTGGACATCACACACTGCCTCTTCAGTAGCCCTCAAACAGATCGGATACGAAAGGCTTCAGCCCACTGACTCAAACCAACGCCCTGTCTAAGCACTCGACTTCACTTGAGTGTGTCACTTTCGCGGTGGGGATTCTATCATACGCCTTTCCTGGCATTTTAAGTCAAGTTATGCCTCAAAATCCTTATTTAGGCATGTTTTACATTCTTTATATATATATATATATATATATATATATATATATATATATATATATATATATATATACACACATTATAATATATATATGTATATGTGTGTGTGCGCACGCACGCTGGTGCACACACACGCAAACATACACATGTATAATATATATATATATATATATATATATATATATATATATATATATATATATATATATATATATATATATGTATATATATATATATTTACAAATGTATATAATACTGTAAGTGTAGGCGTATACGTATGCAAATTGTATATTATTGGAGATAACTAGTGTCCATTACCCAAATACATCAGTCTGGGCCAAGCGGGAACACGCACTGAATGAAGGTTTAATTTTGAAGCCAAGAAAAGCGCCATCGTTCATTCGAACTCTCAGACCAAAGAGACTTAATCATAGTAATTAAAAAGCTTATCGTGTTATATCAGATGTTTCGTAAACATTTTCTTTGGCCATCGAAGTTAATAATTGCTCATGAACCAAGAGCTTGCAAATGAACGTCCATTTCTTTAATTTATTCCTCACCAAGTCAGTTCCGGCGATGCCTTGCCCCCTAATTTTCGGCTTGATTTGGTTTCATATTGATTCCTTCCAGGTAAATAGGTGAGAGAGGTTTCCTGGCAGTTATAATTGCATGGTGAGAATTCTGTGCGTGTGTGCCTCTCTCTCTCTCTCTCTCTCTCTCTCTCTCTCTCTCTCTATATATATATATATATATATATATATATATATATATATATATATATATATATATATATATACATATATACACATATATATATATACATACATATAACCAGTTGGTTCTTAGCCACGTAAAATGGATCTAACCCTTTGGGCCAGCCCTAGGAGAGCTGTTGATCAGCTGAGTGGTCTGGTTAAACTAAGGTATACTTTACTTAAGGAACTTCGTAAGGTTCCCTTAGGTTATCTTTTCTCACCCCATTTTGCCTTCTTCAATAAAAAAGAAAAGCTTTTTTGAAGCTTTATTCTTAAATCGACAAAATTATTATTACAGGCAAAGACCAGGATCCGGAGAAGCCCTCTTGAGATTTGTGGCTAGGATTCCACAATAAGCTGTACGTCCCGTTGCTAGGTAACCAGTTGGTTCTTAGCCACGTAAAATAAGTCTAATGCTTCGGGCCAGCCCTAGGAGAGCTGTTAATCAGCTCAGTGGTCTGGTTAAACTAAGGTATACTTAACTTTTCTTGAGATTTGATCCACGGACCTGTGAATTACCAGGCCTACGTTACATTCACCCAGCTTAATCATCTCCTGCATTTCCAGGCGAGGTTGCATGCTTATTATGCATTATTATTAATAGGAGAAAAAGACCCATTCAGTGAAACTGAGTTTCCATTTTCTCATATGAATAGTTTAAGTTGTACTGCTCTTAACTTAGGGTAGCTCCTGCTCTCATTTTCAGAGTTTTTCTTGTGGTATGATTTTCAGGCGAGTGGCCTCTTCATTCATATATCTCAGTATAGCCCCACAGAGTCCTCGCTAATCCTTTGTCTTCTTTCAGTCTGTGGATATCCAGTCATCCCTCTCTCTCGGCCTCGGCTGTGGTACACGGTTGGATCCTTGGGGGTCATCCAACAGGCCTGACACGTTTAGAACTAAATAGTTGTTGATGTTATGTGGGCTGCTGAATGTTTTGTTTCCCGCTGTTGTCGGTTGTGAATTCTAAGCGGCCTTTTGATGACACTGCGTATTTTGTGTCGTTACTTTTGTATACCAATTTGCACTCTTCGAAATTCATCCTTTTTTTTATCTCAACACTGTACAGCTAATAATGTCATGTATTCTATGTTTATTGCTTCCACGCGCATCCAGACTTCTCCCTTTCGTCCCTGCTTCAGGAAGATTCCTCCACTCTCACGGAAATTGATCGACGCTCAGTATATATATATATATATATATATATATATATATATATATATATATATATATATATATATATATATATATATATATATATATATATATATATATATATAGCAGTTTTAATTAATATGACTAAATCTCTTCATTTCATTTCTTTTCCCCTGCGAACATGGAAAACGCTTTCTTCATTAAACTCTTCTGGATAAGCGCGTTCCATGAATCTAATTTTTGCTTTGTTTTGACTTCTTCCTCTTTGTATGTTCCTTCTTCACGCTCTAAAAATTAAACCTACTAGTGCACCTTTCTTGACTTTTCACTGTAGCATCAAGTTACGTTAAGTATATCCTAGTTTAACCAGACCACTGAGCTGATTTACAGCTCTCCTAGGGCTGGCCCGAAGGATTAGATTTATTGTACGTGGTTCAAGTTAAGTATATCCTAGTTTAACCAGACCACTGAGCTGATTAACAGCTCTCCTAGGGCTGGCCCGAAGGATTAGATTTATTGTATGTGGTTCAAGTTAAGTATATCCTAGTTTAACCAGACCACTGAGCTGATTAACAGCTCTCCTACAGCTGGTCCGAAGGATTAGATTCATTTTACGTGGTTAAGAACCAACTGGTTACCTAGCAACGGGACCTGTAGCTTATTGTGGAATCCGAACCACATTATGACAAGAAGTGAATTTCTGTCACCAGAAATAAATTCCTCTAATTCTTCATTGGCCGGTCGGAGAGTCGAACGCTGGGCCAACAGCGGCTGTGAATTGAGAACAGTGTACGCAGGCGTCTGTGTGAGTGCTTTTGCTGTACACTTTGGTTACAAATCCTTCAGCATTTCGTTTCTCCGTATGTCGAGAAAAGGTTATATTGAATCTCTGCTGTTTTTCATTGTGAATATTATCGATGTCCCCAAAATACCATTTTTTAAAGCCATGTATAGAATTGCAAGCAGGAAAGATGTGAGGATCCCATAGCTACTTCGAATTCGTGTACCTTACCATCTTAGTCTGACTGACTCAGAAATTCTACCACACTGGAAAGGATAAGTGTACACCACTTCTTTGATCCATATAAACCCTAATACTTTATCGAATGGGATGTTTGTGAATAAGTGGGTCACTTTATTTCCTTGGGCCAAAACCATATTTTATTTTTGAATACTGCCTTTACGCACGATTTTAAAGGAACCACATTACAACATCCCTGTTATATATTTAACCAGATACATGACAAATACATATTAAGAATCATAGTAACAAATTCATTGTCATGACATCAGTCAGAAGAGTGTCGGATGTTTAATGTTTTTTGGACATTCTTGTGGGTACATAAAGTACATGTCTGTTCTAATTTAAGCTTGGAAATACGAAAAGTAGCGTTGTAACATGCAAAGTAATTAAAACCACTGAACAACTAGCATCTGTTACTCCTTGCTTCAAAATGTTCGGCCAACCATCGATTAAAATACAGACTTAATATGTGGCATCTCGCCATATGGAAATTAAATAGCTAGGCTTCGTAAAGTATGGATAGGTTGAAATGCATATTGTGAAAGGTTACTGGTTGGGTGTGAACAACCTCACAAACTTTAAAAAGTATAGAAATGCAGAGAGAAAAGTGTGTTTATAAAATCTCTACTTAAACTTTTCTTAAATTTGAAAATATAGAGGCTGTACTTGAGGAGCCTTCCTCATAATTACCAAATGAAGAATTAATTAAGCTACATCACAGTCGTTCAGTGATTAACAGATTGAACGCATTTCATTTTTTTTTTTTTAAACAAGCTTCTTAGAGTTTCATTTTGAATAGTTGGTTTCCCTTATAATGTCTTCGGCAAGATCTTATTCGTAAGAGTCACCTCATTTGAAATTTATCATCTGTAGAGATTATGCATTTATGTCATTTTATTTTGTATTGTAATTGTTGTTGAACTACAAAAACTTTTTACCATGGAATTTCATCAGTTGTTTTTATCATCAAGTTTGTACTTTTATGTGATCATTTTAACTCAGTCCCTTTTGAGACAAGCAGATTTATTTTGATTACAATGAAAAATTATCACTTGAACGTCTTGTGGATCACACTGAATTCGTTCAGGGAGTGGAGTGAGGGGTGGTCGTCATGAAACTTTGAATGGTTCGCCCAAGTTGAGCATTTCAATACAAAGACTCAATGGATTATATTGGAAACACCATAGACCGAAATGTATACATGTAACAAAAGTCCGGAGCCAAATCAGCTGGCGCCCAAAGGGCCACGCCAGATTCTACATGGGACACAGCTTGAGCCTTTCTTCTAATTTTTCTGGTCATTGACTTACCAGCAGTACCCTGAAGGTTGAAAATTTATCAGTAATAGCTATACAAGAAGATCTTCCTCTCGTAAATTAAAAAAAGCTCGAAGACAATACAGCCATCAATAGAGATGTAAATCAGGTGGATGAATTTCTAGCAAAGAAATCCTATCAGATGATGGATAGATAGTTATTACACCACATTAAAGCCCTTAGGCATATTTGTAGTGTTGTACATGCCACTTAAACTAGAGAATAGGTCCATTATCAGAGCGTTGTTGTATTTTTAGGAATTTAGGGGGACGCCGACCGCCGAATTTTGAGGAACTGATCGAATTTGGGTTATTAACAGTCTTGGACTGTTTTATGTCTAAATAAACATATCCTGAGGCGGCATTGCTAAAAAAAATGTTTAGATTGGTTTACTGACAATTTTGTTCATGGCTTTTATGGAATTGTGAATGAAAATTGTATTAAAAGTTGTAACAAAGTCTGTATGACTCTAATTCTGGACAGGTGGAGGGGAGTTATGTAATGTTTTGGACTGTTTTATGTACAAATAAACATATCATGAAGATATATTGCTAAAAAAAAAATGTTTAGAGATTGGTTCATGGACAATATTGTTCATTGCTTGTATGGCACTGTGAACGACAAATTGTAAAAAACTTGTAAAAAAAATCTGTATGACTCTCATTCTGGATAGGCTGGAAGGTAGTTATACACTTTCGGACTGATTTATGTATAAAAATATATCTTGAAGATGTATCACTCCAAAAAAATTTTTGGATTGGTTCATGAACAATTCATCGCTTGTATGGCTCTGTGAAAACACATAAAAAAGGGTAAAAAAAAAGCTTGTACAAAAATACTTGTGTCACCCACTAAAAAATCCCATTCTCTAGCAATAGCGTTAGAGAAAACGGGTTTATATTGATGTCCTGATTGTCTCAAGATTCTTGAAAGTCCAAAAACTTTTTTGTTTTGCCATTTTCTGAAAACTTACATTTTTCAAAACTATATATCTGTAGTTGCAAGAGGGGAACATTTTTTTCAGTCCAACTTGTTTTTGCATATTATTTTTGAAAAGTGACGTCACTTTTTTAAACTGCAAAATTTATGAACTCAGAGGTGGAACTTCTTTATTTCCCCTCTTGTGTTATCCAGTATTAGTAATATAATAGGTGGAAAATTTCTGAAGCAGATCCCTTCAATCATGAGGTAGTAACAAGCACTTACTTTATAATGGGGCCTTATGGCATCAGCGGCCCCCTTGATACAAATCCCAAATAAAAACTTTTTCTTTACTTTTTTATACCATCACACTCCATACCCATATCCACCTTAAAATTCAACTGGTCTAAGGGTGATTGAAAAGTAACTCCCTATTTTAAAATTCTTATAATTAATTTTTTAACCATAATTTTTGCAAGAAATGAATACGAGAAGACAGAGTATGGCATGGAGTTTTATTTAAAATTCCATATGGGCACCAGCATTTGCCACCAGCTTCCCAAGCCACCCAGGAACTGCATCACTTGATTTCACCAGGAACTTTTAGAAGGGCGACCGCTTCTCTGCGTATCAGTTACAGATTCTGTAGCCATGAGTTTTGCATGTCAACTCTTGATTGTCTTTGCGTCAACTTGAGTATGTCTTCCTATAATGGTCCTCCTCCATCTTTGCACTTGAACAAAGGACCTTCAAACTTCGCAACGTGCTGCTAGCTGGGGCACGCTCCGGCAGGGTAAGATGTCCAGCCATGTTTGTAGGGATTCCAAATTTCAAACAAAATAATCGATCTGAAAAAAACAAACAACACATAGATTTAATTCCCATGTATTAAGAAGCATACACAAAAATTTTGAGAAAAATTATTTTAAAACAGGGAGTTACTTCTCAATCACCCCATATTTGACGTGAATCATAAAATAAGAGTGCAATGATCCTACACACTACTTAGGGAATATGAAGCCAGCTACATCCTGGTACAAGGCTGTTGCTTACAGTTGGCCTTACAGAGAGTATTGCAAATTGTATCAAAGCTTCTTTACAACTCACTTTCACCTCATATTGGATTACCTTTTTCCTCCTGTTTTCAGTTCATTTTAGCCACTTCTTACCTGGTTGCCAGTGCCTAATAGTACCTTACCATAATTTTAGCCTTTCAGTGACCTCAGTAAACCGCCGTATATAAATAATACCAGTGGCATAAAGTCCTATAATTTTTAAGAGTGAAGGACACAAAAATATTTTAAAATGTGGAGATGTGGCCTAAAGACAGAGGTAATGATTTCCAAATTAAAAGTGCCATAGTCCCTATTGTAAATATGAGACTCAGTCGGTGTAGTCTCTATTGTAAATATGAGATTCAGTCCAGATGTAAATAAAAAGAAACGATCTTTGGGTACTGGAATAGTTCTTTCAACATTTAGATCAACTACTTGAAAAGAAATGCAAGTAACATACAGAGACAAACCAAGTTTGATTGCTAATCAGCCGTATAATGAACCCATTATCTTATTGCTAATGCATCTGCAACAACTTGTTTCTTTTAAACAGGAAAATGTTTTATTGGGTACCTGAATTTGTCTGTTGTTGTCATTAGTGATGTTTGGAGCATGCTTCCTGTTTTATGGCGAGGTTATGGATGTTGGAAGTGTCTGGGAGATAGATGCATGGTGAGAAGTTTTTTGTTGAATGTACTGCATTCTTTCTGCTGCCATTAATTTCTGACTGAAGAAATCAAGAGGTTTATGATTATTTTCTGCATGGCGGCACCCATTGTGACGTTGCTTACATCGGTGGTTAGGAAATACCAGTGTTGTGATGTCAGCAAGTTTTTTCTTGGTTGCTTTGAAGGCACCTTGTCGAGCAGGGCCCAATGTGGGGATCTTGGTACTGCCACTGAGGGCATCTTAAGAATGGGATCCACGATTTAGGTAATGTTTGGAAGTCACCTGTGGAAGTAATTTACCATTATTGTTAATTCTAGGAGTTCTTTTATGGCTTTCAGGGTTAGATATTCCCTGATGGCTGACACATTGCAGGGTAGAGGATGTACACCATTCTCAGAAACATGGTGGCCAAGAATTTTACAGAGGGGTCACCAATGATGCGTTTGTCAGGATGGTTGATTGGGCCATGGTCCCTTAGGAGGGATAGATAGCATGGTCCTCATGCTTTGGGGCTCTTTTTAGTTTCTGATATATATGAAAATGTCGTTGACATAGTAGAGGCAAAAGGGTAGGTTTTCCAGAATGTTACCCATCAGTCTCTGAAATATAACCCCTAAATTCCAGGGGCTGAATATCGAGTAACTGAAGGTGCTTGTTCCAAAGGGAGTGATGGTCGCCAATTTTGGTATATCTTTTTAGTGACTAGAACTTGGAAGTACTTAGAAAATATTCTTGTCCCATGGAGGATGGATGTGATATCTACCATGCTGGAAAGTGGGTAGTGATCATGTACATAGTTACTGCATGGACACCACAAACCAACAGGTTTCGTGACCTTGTGGAGTGGTGAGGCCCTGGGCAGGAGTTCCTACAGCAAAGAGTCATCCATTCCATCTGTGAAGGCCTTTTCAGCAGCTAGTAGTTTTGCCATTGGCAGGTGGCAGAACTAGGAATGGACCAGGGACCAGGGACCAGATGTTTTGATAAGATGGAGGATGTCATGGTTGGTTGGTACCACGAGAATGTGATGAGTCTCTGTCTGGAAGACATTGGGGGATTCTTGCAGGAGATGGTGTAGCTTGGTGGTCCCTACTGGCAAGATGGGTGGGTGTTTGGACCCTATGTAGGGTTGTGCTGTTTGGGAAATAAATATGTCTATGAGGCAGTAGTGGGTAATGTACATGAATAGCCCATAGTACCCAAGGAAACTGGTGCCAGTTAAGGGCATATGCGTGGCTGGGGGTGCCAAGTTTTCTGTGGCTTGTATGAATATCTGTGCAAACATATTACACAGAAATCAATTTAAATGTTTGTTCATTTGGCCTTGTCATCTTGGTAGTTGTTGTCTTTGGTCTCACAGGTGGTATTGGACATTAAACAGAATGGCCATCTGGATGCTGGTGAGTTTGTATTGAAGTTTCTCAATCTATCAAGTGAGTTTCTTAGCAGCAGCAGGTAAATTGTGAGTATATAACATCTGTCCAAAGTTCATTTATTCCTTGACGTTTTGGTAGCGCTTTCGACCATTTATTAAAAGGCACATGAAGCCATGGGTACCATTATGACATACCCTCAAGCAGGCTTACAGACATTTTAGGCGATTTATGATTGGTTGTCAAAGCTGGGGTAGGTGGGTCCTCCTATTGGCTGAGAGCAGAATGATTCATCTGGGAGAGTCTGGCTGACAGACTTAGGCGTTGATTGGCTGGGACCAGCTCCTGGGAGTTCTGATCATAGGGCGTGCTGCCTGAAGTAGCGGGTGGCTGAATTGTTATCCCAGGGGCGCACATTGATGTTCTCCTTTTGGTGGTAGGGAGAAAAAGGGCCGCCTGGGTTACATTCAGCAATGGTTTCCATCGGAGGATGGTGAGCGGGCTTTATATCTGAAGTGATGATGGTTGTTGTCACTGTCCAGGATGTTTGTGCTTCTTACGATCTCCTGGCATTGGGGGCACTGGCATGTTCTTTACCTGCCCTTTTTGAGATTTTGCCTTGAGTTGTTTGTTTTCTGACAAAGGGCCCTACCGATTATTATTCTGGTATTTTTATTAATATACAGGAAAAAGAACCTGAAAACGCCAGGAACCCAAGAGGATCTAGGGTTCATTATATATATATATATATATATATATATATATATATATATATATATATATATATATATATATATATATATATATATATATATATATATATATATATATATATATATATATATATATAAACTTTATCACATACACAATTGTTCTGTGCATTAGTACAATTACTAACCGGACCTCATTCAAACTTTTTGAATAAATATCTCCACTAGATACCATCCAAACTGTAAGATATTTTCTATTAAAACAGAATTCCATCAAATATAATGGAGCCCATAAAAATGCCAAAATATGAAAAATAATGGCTATATTTCAGAGACCGAACTGTCTCTCTCCTCAGGCAAATAGTGAATGAGAAAAAGTTACAGAAAAGGGGTATTTATACCAGATGATCCATAGGTCTGCTGTTAAGTCGCTCTTGATTGCTGGTTGCAGGAAGATTTTATATATAATATCTGAATCCCAGGTGCCTCTTGAGGGATTCATTGCATTTCTTTGTTTAATCAAGGCTGATTCCACCATCTGGCTTTTGAACTGACAATTGCTGCTATAAATTATATGAGACATATTCCAGTTTATTCTGTGGTTATGGTTATTAATGTGGTTAAAAATAGCTGAGCTCTGTTGTCCATACCTAACTGAGCGTTTATGCTGTATTAATTTTTGTGGGAGTGATCTGCCTGTGAAACCTATATAAGATTGGTCACAGTTGAGGCAAGGGATTTCGTAAAATTCTGTCTTTGGGGACTGGTTTTTGTTGGACATTAATCAGGGATTTTATGAAATCCCTTGCCTCGGCTGTGACCAATCTTATATCAGCTTCACAGGCAAATCACTCCCCCAAAGATTAATACAGCATAAATGCTCAATTAGGTATGGACAACAGAGCTCAGCTATTTCTAACCACATAAATAACCATAACTACAGAATAAAGTGGAATTTGTCGTATATAATTTGCAGCAGCAATAGTCGGTTCAAAAGCCAGATGGTGGAATCAGCCTTGATTAAACAAAGAAATGCAATGAATCTCTCAAGAGGCACCTGGGATTCAGATATTACGTGTAAAATCTTCCTCCAACCAGTGATCAAGAAGATTAAAAAGAAATTGTCAGCTGGAGTGGTTTAACGGCGGACCTATGGATCTTCTGGTGTAAATACTGCTTTTCTGTAACTTTTTCTCATTCACTACTTGCCTGATGAGAGAGACAGTTCGGTCTCTGAAATATAGCCTTTATTTTCCACATTTTAGCTTTTTTATGGGCTCCCTTATATATATATATATATATATATATATATATATATATATATATATATATATATATATATATATATATATATATATATATTCATGATGTTGGCTTGTAATATGTATATCATCCTACAGTTTTGACATATTTACTCTTCTATTTACCATGTGTTATGTGTAATAATAGTAATTATTGAAATGTTGTATGTAGTGTAGTGTCAGATCTCAAAAGAGTTAGTGATTTACATAACCTAAAAGCATAATTTAGAATTAATAATATCTCTCCTGTTAATAGCATTGTATCAGGAGCATAATTTAGAATTAATAATATCTTTCCTGTTAATAGTATAGTAGTGGGAGAGAGAGATTTGAGTTCTAGACCAGATGTGCCATCTGTCATCAGGTAGGATAACGTGTTGACAGGTCGGGAATAACAATTGCTGATCCGTTCTGGAAACCAACTCGGGATTTTCGTTTTGTTTTTAAAACATGCCAGTCGTAGTTAGTCAGTTGCAATCTGTTTGATCATGTAAAGATTTCTGTAAAAGTTTTGTCTCATACAAGAAGAAGACGAAGGGTTTTGCAATGTTACATGTATTCCATACGATTTTCTGGTAAAAACATGTACCTTTTGAGAGATATGGACAAGCATTGCACTGAAGCACATGGCAGTTGCATCATGTTTAAGATTGCATTGCTCTGATCATGTATTGTTCCGACTGCATTCAAAATGTTTTGCTGGAAGTGACATCACCTTCCTTCGTCTAGAACTTGTATCTCGTTCCCAAAATTCCTTAATGACGTCACTTGAGTGTTTCATGTGCTCCTGGAATCCCCAAGAAATTTGCTCATTCTGATATCTGAGACCATTCATATTGGTTCCCTCTCTCTCTCTCTCTCTCTCTTCAAAAGAAAGTAATTATTAACGCAAGTTGTTAGTGTGGTCACTAGTATTAATCTTAGCTTTTGAGATCTAAGTATAGGAAAAGTGTAAAAATTTAGTAACAGCTCCCAAATAAAAAGTGTGTTTTGTGAATCTAAAGCAGCTGCAAGTGATTTTACAAAGGTTTTCACAAGCTTGTGTAAGGTAAAGTGACATTTACTTTTTCATTACCATGGTATAATAAGGTATATTAAGAGAATTTTGCCTTAGTGAAATTATTACTGATAAATCTTTAGTGTATTTTTGTATGTTCTTGTGTTTGCAATCTCTTGATTTTTCACATTTTATATATTTGTGATTTAACATGTACTTATTTAGCATTTTAAATATTTCTTAATAATTTAATATTGCATACTTGATTTAATTTTCATTTATTAAGATTTACTTTTCAAGTCTTGAATAATTGTTGATAGTTTAAATTGTGCTTGATTAATTTAATTTCTTGATAAATTAAAGTTTTTGTGATTTAGTTTTGTTTAATAATTTAACTCAAGTGTTAATAAAATTTTTGTGTTGTTTGATTTTTCATGTGATTAATGAGCTTTTTTAAGGGATCGCTGTTACCTTTAGAGTACTCAGTCATAATTCCTATTGTTATGAGAGTTCAGGTCTCTGGCTGAAGTGAGGTAAATTTTCGAAATCTGTGATTGGTTGTGTAATAATCAGGTATGTGGTATGCATCGTGATTAACTATATATATATATATATATATATATATATATATATATATATATATATATATATATATATATATATATATATATATATATATATATATATATATATATATATATACATACACATATATATATATATATATATATATATATATATATATATATATATATATATATATATATATATATATATATACACACATATATATATGCGTGTGTGTATGTATGTATATGTATATATACGTACATATATATATATATATATATATATATATATATATATATATATATATATATATATATATATATATATATATATATATATATATATACAGTATGAGAGTATGTAAAAAGTATGTATATATGCATACTGTCATACTCTGTAATGAATTTTTGATTGTAGATCTGAATTATCAGCGAATAACATTTATCTACATACTGCAAAGTATATATGTGATATGAACTCCAGTATATAAAGAAAAAATTCGTAACAAGAAACAATTTGTGCAAAAAAAGAATCAAACGTGAATTCATCAAAATGAAAAAGAAAAAAAAACTTCCCAGGGTTGACGTTTTGTCAGTATCGAGAATATAGAGTATAAGTGATATATCATTAAATCAAAGGGCAATTCGTTCTTTCCTGTCTGAAGATTCCGGAGTGGCCAAAAGCTTCGAAACTTACATTCGGTATAGTAGAAATTCACTATATTGAAAATTTGTTTATTGCTTGTAAAAAAAATATGTTAACCAGATAATATTTAATTCCACAGTGGAAAAGTTCAAAACAGGAAACTTACACGGATATATAACCTTAAATGATAAACTTCGATCAGTTTCGGAAGGTTCCTCTGCTGACGCCTTGGTCAGCAACAAAGAGAGTCTACTATGCTCTCTCTCTCTCTCTCTCTCTCTCTCTCTCTCTCTCTCTCTCTCTCTCTCTCTCTCTCTCTCTCTCTCTCTCTCTCTCTCTCTCTCATACACACACAAGCGAGTGCACGCTATACATAAATATGATGCAATTTTAAACCTGAAAAAGATATTCTTACAACATTAGTACAAAGCAATACAAAGTGAAAGTAATAGGGTACGCACTGGTTTTCTTCTCTGTAAGCGAGACCCATTATGATGTCAGATGTCGTTTCAGAACAATTCTTAGCAGACGACGTGAAAAAGAGACCCCTGTATAAAACAAAAACAGATATATTCAGCGTAAAATATCAGACTACGCCTGGTTTCTCACTAAGGCCATGTATACATTTCAGAATATACAAAGAAACGATCAACCATTCTTCACCCGTGACTCCTGGCTCACGCCACTGCCACCGCCACCTGATATGTCGATCTGGCCCAAGTTAGGCAACTTGTTTTGACGCAGTTGTTAGATATGTGTTGTTGTAAAGTAGAGTCGTTACAAGAACGTGGGAAACCTGTATGCTGGTGAGCTGTCTGATCCTTTGTACTGAACTGGATATAAGTCAGTCGCAAATCGCGTGTGGACTCTGAATCTTTTTGTTACGGTAAAAAAGTTAAGTATATCTTAGCTTTACCAGACCACTGAGCTGATTAACAGCTCTCCTGGGGCTGGCCAAAGGACAGTCAAAGGTTCAGGCACGGGTTTTCGTATGTTGACTACAACACAGAGCATTTCGTGGTCAGCAGTTGGCCTTGGTAACACATCCGAATCTATGATAATGTCTGCTTGATTATGTAATCACCAAGTCTGTTAATGTAGAAGAGCTTGCTGTTATTCTCGTTGCCTAGTTCCTCGTTGGACTGGTCGGTACCGTTCTCGGATAGCACTCTGCAGGGCCTGCGTTCGAATCTCTGGCCGGGCAATGAAGAATTAGAGGAATTTATTTCTGGTGATAGAAATTCATTTCTCGCTATAATGTGATTCAGATTCCACAATGAACTGCAGGTCCCGTTGCTAGGTAACCACTTGGTTCTTAGCCACGTAAAATAAGTCTAATCCTTCGAGCCAGCCCTAGGAGAGCTGTTAATCAGCTCAGTGGTCTGGCTAAACTAAGGTATATATACTTAACTTACTACTGGTAACATTTAAGTTATCCCTAGCAAATATACAAGATACCCCACCCCTACCTGTGTCGTATCTTATCTGTTCTTCCAGTGTTTCTTATAAGACTTAAATTGGGAACACTAGTATTCTTAGTAGCCATTGCAGAGTCCAACCACGTTTCACATATACATAATTCATCAGTATCATTTTCATTTGACATCAGTTGGACTTCATTGAAGTGACATAAGAAAGACTGTGTTTCAAATATTTAATCGCCAAGAATTCTCTTTTGCCTGGCAGTTTCCATTTAGAGTCTCGGTACACCCTTCTTGGCTGCCATCTTAATAGTCATTGTGCTCATTGCATGGACGACTTTTGTGACCGCATCCAAAACAATTATTACACCTAATTTGATGGTCGTATCGGCAAATTAACTGTCGACGGTTATGCTCTCCGCAATTAAAACAACCTTCCGCCAAATATTGTTTGTGCGGCTGGTTGGTCCGAAGCTCCTTCAGAGGACTATTTCATGGAAAGATTTGTGTTGCAATTCTGTGGCCTCGACTTCCTTGGTCATGCCTGTCCTTTGGTAGTACCCGTTCCTTGGTTTCCCTCACTACGTCCAGCATTAAAAATGCTTCGAGATTTCTGGCCTTCGAATTCCTGGTTTACGAATCGTTGAGCTGTATTCCGGTTACTGTTTTCAGGCGTAACAGTAGGAAGAGGGTCAACAGCTTTCTGACCAATGATGTTTGTCTAAGGGGCTCGTTTCATTCCAGGAATTGACACTGCTTATGTATAGCAGATAATAGTCTTATTACTCCTTTTCGTTCTTGTTCCCATGAGTCACATATTAATGCATGTCTTTGACGTCTCTGGTACCCAGCTAAAGTTCAAAATGAGTTTGAGCTTCATTATTTTGTTACCTGTGGCCCACTGGCCGAGTTTTTCATTGAATTCACTTATTTTATCATCAAATTCGGCTATCAGGCCTGGCACTACTTCGCAAACAAATAGTTCAGTACACTCATTTTAGTTTTCTGTAAAAGAAAACTATTGTGCCGGCTTTGTCTGTCCTTCCACACTTTATTCTGTCCGCCCTCAGGTCTTAAAAACTACTGAGGCTAGAGGGCTGCCCGTAACAAAGGAGAGTTGTTAATCCGCTCAGTGGTCTGGATAAACTAAGGTATACTTAACTTTGTGACATCTTAGGGAAAAGGAGTCTCGAGGCAAAGTCTTGCAAACCATGCTCTCCCAAGGGATGCTGCATTCTTCTCGCAACTACGGATAATGTATTTTTCCCTAAACCTCTTGGTATACCCTTAACGTTCTTAATACTTTTTTCTTTTGAAAAATCAATTTTTTTACGCTTAACACATCGGAATGCAAATGAAAAATCAAAGCCGACCGTATGGATATCAGAAGGAGAAATATCACCACCACACGAGCATATCATCATTTTGGCGATATGTTCACGTCTTCGTAAGAAAGCACCATCTGCCAGTGTTCAATCATCCGTGGTTTATCGACTTTGTTAACCATTAGGTGTTCACGTAGCAAAACAGTCGATGTTTGTTTACAATTTTCCTCCCCAAGTGGGTGAGCAACAGATGATTCAGTTTCACTACGAGTTGTGATAAGAACAGAGCACCCGAGTTTTACATCCTTACGTCGGCTGGCCAAAGTCCGGCCTGTAGCTTGTAAATGCCACATTCTTATGTTAAAGCTTTTGGATAAGAAACAAAGGGGGCCACAGAAGCAACACAACTACCACAGAAACTTACGAAAGTCACGTGGGTAACCGAGTACTGCTAGGTAAGCGCCTGCTCATAAACAAACAACATGGCGTATAGCAACGGAAGTTGTCGCATCATACAAAGGAAAAAATTGGAAAATGGAAATAATAGGATACACTATTACACTAACGTCGTGAGGGTGTCGAGTGTACTCAGGGAGGGGGTGTGTCTGGGATGGGACTTTCCCTTTAATCGATTGAAGTGGACAAGGAGTGCGTAATATTACAAAATATCGTATGTCTGGCATACCTCACATGTTTTCCCATCGAAAAATACCAAAAACTGAATTTCGGTGATGGCACCAGAAAACTCGACTTTTTACCCTATCTTCTCCCCCCCAACCCCCACCCCTTAAGAGTGTCTTGTCAAAGGTTGCAGGTGCAGAATTGGTTGTGGTATTTTCTCTCATCCGCTCTTCCAGTGTAGAGTTCTGTCATTTCAACTTTTACAGTAACGTTTGCAGTTTCAGTAATACATTTAGTTCTTCTATTCATGGTCTTTGATAGCCATTTTCTCCTTGATACGTTGTAGTTCGAGATGGATTTTTGCAATGAGGTCCACTGACTGGTTTTGTTCAGTGTTGGATGCTTCAATGTACCGAGTTGAGTGAAGATGAAAGTAGTCATGTCCCTTCCAAAGTTCAGCTGGAAACTTTAGATTTTGTAGATTAGCTCTTGGTCTTTGTGTTTCACAGGACGGATTCCAGAGATATAAAGATGATGTTGAAAAAAAAAGCAGATAGAAGCGTTAATGAATGGTGGAGTGGTTTATGTCAAAACTGTAAAAGAGCACAATTAGGCATTGCACAGACTCATGAATGCTGAAAAAGAGCATGGGATGGTCTTTAATGATAAATGTGATTTTTCAAAAATTCTGTAGAGTTTTATGGCTTTTATGGTCAAAAGATGGAACAAAGCCTGATGTTAAGAGAGGTGATGACATTTTCAACTGTTCTGCACTACAAATAAGTTAGAATTGTACAGGGCTTATTCACCATTTGAGTCGTTTCATTCCACATTCGTCTGGGACTAAGAAAGTGAACATCAAGAAGCTCTTGAGGCACCGAGAATGGCAATTCGTGGAGATATGGCAGTAACTTACTTTGACTCAAATAAACCTGTTGAGATTGTGATTGATGCTTCATTAATAAGCTTAGGTGATGCATTGGTACAGTGTGGTAAGCCTATAGCTTTTGCATCAAAAGCATTGACCCCTACTGAGTCACGTTAAACCAATATTGACAGAGAACTTCTAGTGTTTTTGGGGGGATGGAGAAGTTACCTACCTATGTATATGGTAAGGCATTAGTTATCTATACTGTAGTTACCATAAACCTTTAAAGGATGTTGTTTTGAAACAGCTGAGCATGGTCCCTCCTCATTCATAGAGAATGCTACTCTTTGTTCAGACAAATGACACAAGAAAGTCCCGCCGTGGGAGAGATGTGATTTATGTTGATTACCTGGTTTAAGTATGACCATGATTCAGATATCAGCCAGTCAGTTAGAAAAGTTATGTTTGGTTGGTGAGCAGGATACTGAACTATTTGTATTATATGAACAGATGATAATATTCAGTCTGTGCCAAAGCTTATCCGATCATATTGATCACTGAGAGATTACTTGCCATTAGATGATGGCTTAGTATATTGTGGGTATAAACTTCCTGTTCCAGAAGCTTTTAGGGAACAGTATCTGGATTGTGTCCAGACAGGTCAGCAGAGTGTGTCAAAGTCTCAACTCAGAGCAAAAGATTATAGTGATGGCCAAATCTCATGGTTGCCATAGTGAAAACTCAAAGATGATGAAATATGATTGCATGATGGCAAAATGATGAAGAAGGTGCCTATGATTTCCCATGAAACCCCTTCACAACCATGGCAAGTAGTCTCTAGTGATTTGTGTGTGTAAGAAGCACACTCTTACATTTTTTTTGTAGATCGTTTTAACAAAATGTCTTTTGTATGAGAATTAAAGACAACTTGTGCCGAGGTGGTTGAGTTCAGTATAGACATGCTTGCAATTCATGGGGTGCCTAAGAGTTCGTATAGTGATATTGGACCAGCATACACTGCAGGTGAAAAAAAAATTAAAAGGATTGGGATTTTGAACACATTAATACAAAATTCAAATGAACAATCTTAGGTTCCAGAAGTGTAGAGAGCCAAGATTATCCTAATTGCAATTTGTCAAGAAGGAATAGAATAGTTTTTAAAAGAATCAAGTTCAAATGCTAGTAGAAAATTCAGTTCCACGAACACTGTATCAGATGATCACACTGACGTGTTACAGCCAAATACAGTGAGGAAGGCTGATACTGACATCAATGTACATGTACAACCAGAAGGCACCGAAACACCCTTTATAGATAAACCAGATCTCACTTATGCTAGAAATAGCCCTTTTTTTCGAAATGTTTCTAATCCTCGAAGATCTGCCTAAATTGTTAAAAAAAAAACCTGCGAGGCTCGTAGATGAATGCGGATAAAACATTTGTTTTTGGTATTGTTAAGATTAATTTTGTTTATTCTGTACTTAATATGTTTCATTAGGATAGTCATGATTGTTATATTACTGTGCATGTAAAATATGTGTTCTAGTCTTACTGTAAATTAATATCTTTTGATGCAGGTATTATTTTATGTGTATAATATTGTGTAACAATTAATAATCTCCCTTTTGATTATTGATTGATATGTTCATGTGGAAGAGAAGGGATGTTGTAATACAAGCGCTTCCTAGAAGTCTGTACGTTGATGAGTTGTTTAATCTTATGTATGCTACTGTCAGCAGGAGATTTATGAACGATGGATGGTGCAACTCATGCCAGGTTGGCTTAGAATGAACTGTTGCATGAATAGAATGATGTGCCATCCATTTGCCGAGTTCTTTATACTCTTTTCTTTGGCAAAAGACCTTAACGTAATTTTAACATTCAACTTAATAAATAGGCATAACATTCGTAATTGGCATTTCATCTGTCTTTGTAGAGCCAGTGCATTAACGAGGGCATAACTGTACAAGAATAAAGAATGTATGTTTGTATAATTAGAATATGACCGCACTGGGGGATTTAGGAGTCTTCGGCCGTGTAATGAAGAATTAGAGGAATTTATTCCTGGTGATAGAAATTCATTTCTCGCTATAATGTGGTTCGGATTCCACAATAAGCTGTAGGTCCCGTTGCTAAGTAACCAATTGGTTCTTAACCACGTAAAATAAGTCTATTTCTTTGGGCCAGCCCTAGGAGAGCTCTTAATCAGCTCAGTGGTCTGGTAAAACCAAGGTATACTTAACTTTTTAACTTGCAATTTTGCTTTTGAACTTGTTCAGAGCTTATGAAAAAATGCTCTTGCAACAAGTTCATTGTGAATACAGAGACTCATCGTGGGAATGAAAAGTGAAATTGGGCGTTAAAGATCGATAATAGAAGGTTTTCCACCCCCAGCCAAACAGCTGCAGGCGATTTGACCTTCAAACCAGTCGAGGCTGCTGATAAATGGTCCTGAATCACGCCACAACTTTAGCTCCTAATCAGACATTTGTACCTCAGGCGGGAGGTTGTGAAGGCCTGTTATCTGTTAACTATCGAGTTGTTGGAAAAAATGCTTAGTAGGTATGTAATTGGGCCCTTGTCGGGAAGAGTTGATCAATTAATGTAGCCACCCTTTAGGGGAGTTTCGTTAATGCACCTCAGGTGTTGCCCTTTGGGTATTAGTAATGGCGTTTACAGCGTCCCTCGAACGCCAAGCTCCACCCACTGTTTAGTCTTTTACTTTACTTCCATTTCCTCTTCTGGTCTTCCTGTTCCTTATTGGACGGGTGGGCATCGTTCAGTTCTTCACTGGATGAGTCGATATCGTACTCGCCTAGCACTCTCCTAGGCCCGCATTCGATTCTCCGGCCGGCCAGTGAAGGATTAGAGGAATTTATTTCTGGTGATGGAAGTTCATTTCTCGGTATAATGTGGTTCGGGTTCCACGATAAGCTGTAGGTCCCGTTGCTAGGTAACCAATTGGTTCTTAGCCACGTAAAATAAGTCTAATCCCTCGGGCCAGCCCTAGGAGAGCTGTTAATCAGCTCAGTGGTCTGGTTAAACTAAGGTATACCTAACTTTTTCTCAGCTAGCACTCTGCTGGTCCCGAGTTCGATTCTCCGACCGGCTGATGAAGAATTAGAGGAATTTATTTCTGGTGATAGAAATTCATTTCTCGCAATAATGCGGTTTGGGTTCCACAATAAGCTGTAGGTCCCGTTGCTAGGTAACCAATTGGTTCTTAGCCACGTAAAATAAGTCTAATCCTTCGGGGCAGCCCTAGGAGAGCTGTTACTCAGCTCAGCGGTCTGGTTAAACCAAGGTATACTTAACTTTTTTTGGTTCTTGTCTTCCACTTTGTTGGCCAGCTGCCTTATTTAGTCAGTGCAACAGGGTGTCTTCTTCCATTTTCACCTTGATGTTTTAGAAACCTGTATTTCATCTCATTTATTTCTTTGATCTCCTCATGTCACTGTCCACCCACTCCAACTTCTGCTTTTCACTGTCTAAAGTCCTGTATAGCTTGAGTGCCCCTTCAGTGCTTGACTTGGTAGCTTAAATTTCATGATGCAATCCTTCATTCAATTTAAAGCAAACGTTGCTTGCATGTCATGCTTGCTCAGGGTTTTAATATAAATTTTTTTTTTCTGTACTTGCTGTACTGTACATACTGTGTCCAACCCAGAAAAGTGTTGGAAATATATGTAGGCTGGCATTTGTCTTGGGACTCTGTGAGAAACCACCCTCAAATTCAGTTGAATATGACCAATTACTTACTGTTGCTGCTACGAATGGTTTCCTTTTCTTCATTCTCTACCTGTGCACTGAGATTAAAATGCAGCAGTGCTGTAGTAATTTATATTCACTCGTGGTATTATGGGGAATGGGAGGCCGTCGTGTCATACAAACCCCTCTCTTTTCTTTCTGGAAGCATCGAATTCGTTACCATTTTGCCATCTTACCTCCCGCTGTTTAGCAGCTTTCCTCCCTCGCCTGAGCAACAGAGAATGCGAGAGCTGTGACCGAACCTCTCATGTGCCGCAACAGTTACCATCATGTTGTCTCATTGCATTTGCATATGACATCGGCTTTCTCCTTCATGGAACTTACGGATAGTTCTGAGCATCCGAAATGGACACACGAGAGCCAACAGCCACTCCTACACATCTGTCAACTTGGTGCTTGAATGCCCAGCTCAGAATTTGTCTAGGACTGATGTTTCAAGTTCTCTTTTTGTGGGCTTTCAAGTTCAGATTTTGTCTAGGACTGGTGTTTCAAGTTCTCTTTTTGTGGGCTTTCAAGTTCAGATTTTGTCTAGGATTGATGTTTCAGGTTCTCTTTTTGTAGGCTTTCAAGTTCAGATTTTGTCTAGGACTGATGTTTCAAGTTCTCTTTTTGTGGGCTTTCAAGTTCAGATTTCGTCTAGGACTGATGTTTCAAGTTCTCTTTTTGTGGGTTTTCAAGTTCAGATTTTGTCTAGGGCTGATGTTTCAAGTTCCCTTTTTGTGGGCTTTCAAGTTCAGATTTTGTCTAGGACTGATGTTTCAAGTTCTCTTTTTGTGGGCTGTCAAGTTCAGATTTTGTCTAGGACTGATGTTTCAAGTTCTCTTTTTGTGGGCTTTCAAGTTCAGATTTTGTCAAGGACTGATGTTTGAAGTTCTCTTTTTGTGGGCTTTCAAGTTCAGATTTTGTCTAGGACTGATGTTTCAAGTTCTCTTTTTGTGGGCTTTCAAGTTCAGATTTTGTCTAGGACTGATGTTTCAAGTTCTCTTTTTGTGGGCTTTCAAGTTCAGATTTTGTCTAGGGCTGATGTTTCAAGTTCTCTTTTTTGTGGGCTTTCAAGTTCAGATTTTGTCTAGGACTGATGTTTCAAGTTCTCTTTCTGTGGGCTTTCAAGTTCTTTAGTTCATGAGTTCCAGTTGGTGTTGTCTCGGAGTTCGTCCGCGTTGATGCAGAAGCAGTTTTGCCTGAGACCAGCAGTAGCAATATACCCAGGAAGAAAAAGATGCTGACATTTTATCCAGAGTAGATTTTCTGGTCTCACCCTTTTCTTCGTATTGGTGCTCAGAAAGGAATCTTCATGCGGGAACGTTGAGACGTGAACGCCCGTTTCTTAATAACACAACAGTTACTATACTGTAAGTATTACCACTGATGCCACATTATTATTATTATTATTATTATTATTAAGTTCATACTGTCATGGTTGCTTTAATAGTCTTGATGGTGACTGTGACTGTAGAAAAAAAAGTATACCTTAGTTTAACCAGACCACTGAGCTGATTAACAGCTCTCCTAGGGCTGGCCCGAAGGATTTTAGACTTATTTTACGTGGCCAACAACCAATTGGTTGCTTAGCAACAGGACCTACAGCTTACTGCGGAATCCGAACCACATTATACCGAGAAATGAATTTCTATCACCAGAAATAAATTCCTCTAATTCTTCATTGGCCGGTCGGAGAATCGAACGCAGGCCCAGCAAAGTGCTAGCCGAGAACGATATCTTCCTATATGCAATGTTGGTAGTTGGAAAGAGGTCAATTGAAGGTGGTTGTGAAATTATGATGAATAAAAAGATTGGAATTTTTTAAGCACAACTTTGCAGCGCAAATATTGTGGAGAGTTATGTTGGAATTTCTTGATGGCGTCATTGGACATCTGCTTTATGAGCTAATATGTTGATGTTGACATAATTTTATATATATATATATATATATATATATATATATATATATATATATATATATATATATATGTGTGTGTGTATATATATATATTAAAAGTTAAAGTCCCCCTGGAGCTCTGTAGGCTCACAGCGCTATATATATATACCATATGTATGTATGTATGTATATATACATACATATACACATATATATATATATATATATATATATATATATATATATATATATATATGTATGTATGCATATATATATCTATCTATATATATATATATATATATATATATATATATATATATATATATATATATAGTTTCATGATGTTGCCTTCTAATGTGTATACCATTCCATGATATTGATATATTTACTGTTCTAGTTGTCATGTACTCTGTATATTAGTATTAGTTATATATCATACATAGTGTAATGTCAGATCTCAAAAGAGTTAATGACTTAGATAACTTAACAGCGTAATTTTGAATCAGTAATGCATTTTAATGGTAACGTAACATATCAGAAACACTGGTATGTGTTCTGCAATTGCTTTGTTTTGCTTTGAGTGTCATCATGCAAGATGATGTGTTGACAGGTCAGGATAACAGTCAAGTCACGTAAGGTTTTTGTCTCATACGGGAAAGAGGCGAATGATTTCGCAGTGTTGCATGTATTATTCTGATCGCGTTCCATACGATTTTCTGTTCGAGTCACTTACGCCTTTTTGAGAGTGAAAGCACGTCTCGATCGATTACGTCATGTTTTGTTAGGTCGCAGTTCAAAACGTTTTGCTCAGGAAGTGACATCATCTGATTGTTTTGCTTACAAATGGAATCCTAAAAGTTTGCTCATTCTGACTTCAGAGACCTCTCTCTCTCTCTCTCTCTCTCTCTCTCTCTCTCTCTCTCTCTCTCTCTCTCTCTCTCTCTCTCTCTCTTCAATAGAGAGAAGTTATTAACGTAAAATATTTGTGTGGTCTTTAATGTTAATCTCTCTCTCTCTCTCTCTCTCTCTCTCTCTCTCTCTCTCTCTCTCTCTCTCTCTCTCTCTCTCTCTCTCTCAATAGAGAGAAGTTATTACGTAAAATATTTGTGTGGTCTTTAATGTTAATCTTAGTTTTTGTAACAGTGCCTGACAAAAAAGTGTTTTGAAAATTTCGAGTAGCTGAATTTGGGGTGATTTTGTGGAAGTTTTAACAAGCTTATGTAAGGTAAAGTCAGTTTTACTCATTATTACCTTGGTGTAATAAGGTGTATTAAGGTTTTTTGCCTTGGTGAAATTGTTTTTGGTAAATATTTTGTGTATTTTTGTGTGTTCTTGTATTTGCAATCTCTTAATTTTTCATATTTTATATAGTGGTGATTTAACATTTTAAATATTTATTGATAATGTAACATTGCGTACTAGAGTTAATTTTCATTTACTTAGATTTTCTTTTCAAATCAGAAGTATCTCTAAATAGTTTAAATTTTGATTGATTAATTCAATATCTTGATAAATTAACCTTTGTAATTTAACTCAAGAACTAATTAAATTTTGTGATGTTTTCAAGTAATAGTAAATTTTTTTCAGATTGTGAATTCTAATTATAGATTTTGAATTAAAAAAATTTTTTTTGTATCTGAAATTTTTAAAGTGTTTCATTTATTGACCACCAGTGAATAGGATTAATTGTGTGCATAAGGCAAAGTGATAAACTTTGTTTTTCTGAAGTGAATTGAGACCAGGGAAACAGTTACACTTGTTTGATGGAATGATGCCATTTTACTCTAGTATATTTCTTGTTTAATTGTTGATGCCTCACACTTGTTTTGATAAGCTTACTCTGACTTTTCACGTGATTAATAAGCTTTTTAAGGGATCACTGTTACTTTTAAAGTGCCCAGTCGTAATTTTATAGTTATGGAAGTTCAGGTATCTGGCTGAAATAAAGTAAAACTTTGAGTTCTGTGATTACTGGTGTAATAACCAGGTACTTGGAACACTTTGTGTCAAAAAAAAAAAAAAATATATATATATATATATATATATATATATATATATATATATATATATATATATATATATATATATATATATATATATATATATATATATAATAGAGAAAGAGAGAGAGAGAAATGTAGATATTTTGAACAAGTTCCTCCCTGATAACAGTTAAATTTTGATTTCCTTCAGCTCTCACACGTAGCATTAAGGATAACCAATATTTCTGTTTTACGTTAGTTTAATAAGTTCCTGAGAGAATATACTGAATCCCCCTGAGTGTGTCCAGAACACCTGCTCCTTTTTGCAGTATCATAATAACTATATTGAAGTAACTACTGTAGTTTGGAGCTAGCTTCACCAGTTCTATACTCAGTCTTTTCTCGGTAACTGGGAGAAAAGTTTATTACTTACATTTCTCCCCTTATATATTACATATTTCATTGAAGTATGTAAAGAAAATTGAGATACACACACACACACACACATATATATATATATATATATATATATATATATATATATATATATATATATATATATGTGTGTGTGTGTGTGTGTGTGCGTGTGTATACATACATATAATATATATATTATATATATATATATATATATATATATATATATATATATATATATATATATATATTATATACATACATATACATATATGTGTGTGTAAAGATATATATATATATATATATATATATATATATATATATATATATATATATATATATATATATATATATACATATACTGTATATGTGTTGTAATGTATAAGGCATTTTAAACATTCATATAAGTAAAATGTTTGTCAAGGATACGGGAAGTAGGAAGTGACGAGCGCAGGCAGGTGTGCTGGTGCAATCACACCCGTAAAGCGTTCACGGAAAAACGCATAAAACAAAGGCTTTTGATAACAAGTGTTTAGACTTGACAGCTGCGTAACCACGCATCTGTTTGTGAAAGCCTTTACGTATCGAAACTGTCGGTGGAGTATTTGATGCGGCGGGGAGGGAGTGACTCCAACGTCCTTCTGCCCATAATCCCCCACTTGGTTTTCTGAAACTCCTGTCATCCCATCCCTAGACAACAATTGACTCTTCGACGGCTCTGTCGAATTAGCCCAATCTCGGCTGTTTCTCCTGTTCACAGAACAAACTCATGACTACCTCTTGCTCTTCAAAGTGTTATTCTTTGTCGTTTGGTTGTTGACACGTTTCTCTTGACCTAGAGCCCCATTTTAGGCGAACTGACTGCCGAATTTGTAAGGATTTCTTGTGAAATCACATTTCTTATTTTTAGTTTTGCTTTGAAATTGGTGCGTACCAGGTAACTGCAAGGACGAGAATGACAAGGTTTATGTACACAGACTTATATATATATATATATATATATATATATATATATATATATATATATATATATATATATATATATATATATATATATATATATATATATATATATATATATATATATATATATATAATCGTGAAGCTACAAATGTCGCTTAATATCAAATTTACTCGCTGATGGGGAATTATCGCCGAAGGGGAATTTTTTACCACTTATAAATTCCCCTTCGGTGATAATTCCCCATCGGGGATATTCCCGAGGTAGCGTGAATTTGACATTAAGCGACATTTGTAGCTTCATGATTGTATATAAATCACGGTGTGATAAAAGATTTCATATATATATATATATATATATATATATATATATATATATATATATATATATATATATATATATATATATGTGTGTGTGTGTGTGTGTGTGTGTGTGTGTGTGTGTGTATACACATACACATACATACATACGTACATACAGAATACCTATCTATCTATCTATCTATCTATTTATATATACATACATATGGAGAGAGAGAGGGAGAGAGGTCTCCAGTTAAAATGCTTGGGCTATGTGGCTTTAAGCTGTGCAGAAGGCATTTCTAATTCATCGTTAGGCCATATTTTCGCTGACAGCCCAAAAGTAAGGATCGAAAAGATCTTTTGCACGCTAATGAGGAGGGTTGATGATGATGATAGTGAGATTCGACGGTCAAGAAACACATGAAACTTACATAAAAGCCTTGAAAGGTAAAATGCATTTTTCCTAACATACAAACCCGAGGTCCTTTACGTGTGGGGAAACTTTCGGCGAAGCTGAACGTAGACCACAAAAGACTTACAAGAACATGATCGTCTGACTTTCTTATTCATGTCGTTATTCAAATTCGTAAACAGGTCTATTGTAAGCTCGGTAAGACCACGCAGTCACAGACCGACAAGGTTGTTGGGTGGGGAATTAGTCCCTGTCCTTAGAACCCGGCCTGGATGCTCGTAAACTATAAAGGTCCCATCATTAGATTAAGGAGGTTCTATTTTCGTCGTGAATTTAAATTTATCACCTTTCACATCCTCTTTTTTCCGCCAAGGTACTAGTTAACTCATTGCTGTA
>JANJGK010000027.1:2124980-2217480 GCA_039081455.1 Macrobrachium rosenbergii | reverse complement strand
GTGTATAATATATATATATAAAAAAAAGAAATATATATATATATATATATATATATATATATATATATATATATATATATATATATATATATATACAAATATTTTATGTTATTAACTTTTTTCTTTTGAAGAGAGAGAGAGAGAGAGAGAGAGAGAGAGAGAGAGAGAGAGAGAGTTATTACAATTAATGTAACAAGCACGATATCTGGTTTTATAATGAAAAGAATCCTGTCTCCAGTCAAAGAGCAAAACTTTCACGGAACATTCCAGAAAAGAAGCGTGACTTCACTTCCCGAGCGAAATGTTTCGGGGCCAAAACTAGCGTGTTAAAACAATACATGATCAGAGCAATGCAATCTTAAAGACGACGCAATTGCCATGTGCTTTAGTGCAACAACTCCCTTGATCTTAAAACAGAGCAATACATGTAACACTGTGAAATTATTCGTCTTGTTCTCGTATGAGACAAAAATCGTACGCGACTCGACTGTCATCTCTCGCTTGTCGGTGCGTTACCTTTCGTGGCGACGACATTCGAAGCAAAACAAAGCACTCGCTACCACACACGCATGTTGTTGATATACTACGTTACTATCAAAAACCGTATTATTAATTCTAGATCAGGCTGCTAAAGTTATATAACAGAACACACGATAACTAGAACAGTAAATATATCAAAATCATGGAAAGATATACATTTTAAAGACCATATCATGAAATTATATATAACATATATATCTATATATATATATATATATATATATATATATATATATATATATATATATGTTACAGTCAACATGCGTAATCAGTCATTACGCGTAATGACTGGTTACGCATGTTGACTGTAACATATATATATATATATATATATATATATATATATATATATATATATATATATATATATATAGATATATATATATAGATAGATAGACAGATACATATATATATATATATATTTATATATATAGATATATATATATATATATATATATATATATATATATATATTTATATATATAGATATATATATATATATATATACATACACATACATGGTAACCAAGCACTCGTCAATTATAATTTCATATGGGTGTAATCACTCTCGAGGTATGTTGAATTGGATACTAGATGATGGTCATGCCTTAATATTCGTGAATATTTTTAACCGTTTCTGAGACAAAAATTCATACACATTATACAGTATATGTATATATATATATATATATATATATATATATATATATATATATATATATATATATATATATATATATATAATATATATATATATATATATATATATATATATATATATATATATATATATATATATATATATATATATATATATTCGAATGTCAATCAGTTAAGGTCATTAGTGTATATGATTGTAACCAAATAATGTATTAGATGCATGAAACTGATGATAGCAGAATTTTGCTTATGTGAGTATTTATAAAACGTTAGGAATCAAATTAAAACTCTTTACACTCACCAGTCTGCATTTATTAATGCAAAGTACTTAAAATGATACACAGGACAAGCGAGCCATCACTATATTTTGTAGGTTTGAATTACTGCCAATATTACATTTTTATTTTTATTTTGAATTTTAAATGATTTCAGCAATCTATAAAAAGCAAAGCCTCTGAAAAACGAGAGGTAACATTTTCAGGTCATTAAACTTTGATAGATTCAAATGCATTTTGTGATCGTGTCATTCTTTTATTTCGAAGTGTGGTCTTCCGGTGCATTATGCAAAATTTGTTTTTTTTTTATGATTCTCCTGCTTATAATGCAAAGCAGTCATGGTATGGTTATATAGACAACACTGTGTTGAATTCTACAGCCTGTATAATATCGAAACGACGAAAAAATGCCGACACTGCTGGGTTGTGGTTAGGAAAGGGGGTTGGGGGGGGGGGAGGGTAGAATCTGTGTGTTTTGTGTGTGTGTATGTGTGTGTGTGTGTGTGGGTGGATGGGTGGGTGGAAACGACAGTCTGAAGCAGCGTCACACAAGTGGACGAATCACAGCTCCGACCAAGCTAACGATACTATTGTGATATCTCCCATTGAGGCGGTGTTGGGTTACGCAGCGTGAGGTGCGTCCGATTTGTTATCTATTCCATCTCGTTTTGATGATATGGTTAGATCTCTGGTCTCTGCTGCTAAGGAGAGATGTGCTTGCCTTGCTAGGAATCTTGAGTTGAAGACGCAGGAAATGGTCGACAGGAGCAATTCTAAAAGTCAGATAATGTTAAAGTCGCTGTTGGTGATGGGGTTTTTGTGAAAATGTCAGGAATCAGTTGAATTAAAAATTAGGGCCTAAGTTTGAGGGTCCATTTCAGGTTATGGAAATAAAGAAAGGGAATAGGGTTGTAGTTCGAGATGAAAGAACTGGATTGTCCAGGTTGACACATATATCTAAGATCAAGGGGACAGCTTAAAGGCGAATTTATGTGTTAATTTCTTTTCTTCTCTCTCTCCCTGTTCCTTTTCTTATGAACTTTTATTCTCTTTTTATTTTTTTATTTGGTGGTTTCCTTGAAATGTAATTTGTGGGTTTTGAACATGGGAGAACGCTTGTCCATAGAGTTTTATAGATTTTGTTTATCTAATTTCAGTCTCTTTTGTTTCCCCACCACCCCCCTTTCTGTACAAGTGCGGTGGTTCGGCGTCATTAGTTGTTGGAATTTTGGCAATGCTGAGGTCATCTAAGTTAAATGAGGTGCAGGGAGACCATAGAGTTCTGTGGGCATGTCGTATCGACCCATTGGTGGGCTCTGTGGTTGGGGTTATAGTCTTATCTTTTTTGTTTCGTTTCGGGGTCTGGTTTATTATAGGTATCTTTTCTTTGTTTTTTTTTTTTTGTTTTTTTTTTTTAGATGCTGAAGTTCTGTTTTGCTCATAGCCTTAGGGGTTACTGTCTATGACATAGCAAGGGTGCTATGGTTCGTTTCTTTCCTAAGGGGCGTTATGGCCTTGCATATGGTTTTGGTGACTTATGGTTTTGTGACTTTATGGGATTACATTTCGTAGGTGTGTTTTGGTCTTTTGAGGTGTTAGAGTCGTTGTAATGGTTTTATGGTTATATAATATATTTAGTTTTTTTTTAGTAAAGGTGTTTTTTTTGTCATTATAGGGACGCTCGCTAGTGTGTCAGTTGCAAGCTTAGCGAAGGTTGAACAAGTGGCTGCGGAATTAGCTATACAGGGTAAATCTTTGGCGTCTTTATGAGACAGTAATAATAAATTGTGGGAGGGTTTTGAGAAATTGAGGACATCCTTGAATGGATTACTGGTTACTGTTGATGGTGTTTGGGGAGACTTGGATGTTTTGATTATTTTTTCCTTACTTGATGTTGAGAAAGAAGCAGAGTCTTTACTAACAGTGTTTAAAACTCAGGTTCAAGCAGCTATAGCTGCTTCTAAGGGGTGTATTTTTAGGGTTATTTTACCACCGGGGGCTCTGGAATCTGCTTTGAAAAATGCAGCATATCTTTATGGTTCACAAATAATTTTCACTGAGGAGAATTTGTCTCGTTATTATGGGATTTTGAAAGTATGCTTGTCTGGTAGGGGGTTGCTTGTGAAGGTTCCCGTTAGTGATATGAAATCATTTCACACTTTTATTATCCAGCCTTTTCCTAGTAGTTTTGATGGTTCGACGGTGACTTGGGATGGAATAAACTATGTATATTTTGGGTGACCATTATCAGCTCGCTGCTATTAACTATAAGTCAGGGTGTACTTTAGTTCACAACAGATATGTTTGTGACGGTAGGATTTTTGCTCTTAGGAATGTCAACTTGTTAGGGTGTGAACTGTCACTTGTTCATAATCAGACACCTTCAGACTGTGACTTTACAACATTCACGGTAGAGTACCACATGACCTCTATGAAGACTCCCACGGCAATTTTTTGTGCAAGCTGCCAGATTTCCACCCGATGCCATAAGACATTGGATACCTTCTGGCTGAAAGGATCCAGCCTCTACAATGCAGCTCGTCGGCTCGTCACACTGAAATTCCAGGTACTCAGCAGGATGGTGTACAACTCAGGCACTCATATGTTCATGAGTCACCTTCATGGGGAACACGGTGTTATCCTAGTGCCTACTCCTAGCAGGGACATAACCATGATTCCTCTACTTCCCCCTCTACCTGAGGATGACTGCTTCTTTGTTCCAGACCATTACCTCCTTTCATCCATTTTGTTGTTGACTGAGGTATTAGTTGTCATGCTGTGTGTAGTGTTGGGGGTCAAATGAGCAAAGAAACGTTGTGCGAGTAAACACTCAGCCGAAGAGAAGCCAGCCCTGTGTGTTGCTGTTCAGCTGGGGGAGTAGAACTCATTGCTTCTCTCATGCCGAGGGCAGCACCATTGGTGGCTGAGCAGTGAAAAGCTTAAGTGTAATGTTATGTATTTCATTTTTTTTAGCTAAGCATTCTTTGAGATATTCTGGGCAAGGGTAAATGCAAATCATTGCCTACGTATTCATGGGCCAGTCTCGCTTCCCACAGACAGAGGGCTTCGTTCCTTGGGTGACGTTCTGGCCATGTCGGAATGTTCCAATAACTGAAAGTCACCAAGTCCCGGAGGGGGGTTCGTTCGTGAGTTCGCTCTCATGGGCATGTCATAGGAAGTGTGAATTTTCCATTCTGAGTGCAGGCTAGACATTTGGGTCTTGGTTTCATTGTGAAAAGATCCGCTTTGCTGGAGGACTTGTGTACTGCCTGTGCGATGTATCGGAATAGAGGTCAAATAAATGGAAGGGAATGTTACTTATCATGACTTCGGTCATGTTTGATTTATTTTAACTCTTACAATGTAGAGACTGTTAGTTGAAGTTGTTAGCACCATGTTATATATTAATTGGGACTCAGTTTTGGGTTTTCATTTCTGGGATACAGATATCCCCATTACATTTTTTTTATTTTTTATTCCAAACCATTTGCTATGTTAGACTATGGACTAAACTATATTTTTGTAGGTTTTTTTTTTTTTGCTGTTCTTCCTTGGTTCAGTTAGTGACTTGGATATAAGAGAGAGAGAGGGGGGTTGAGCGAGAGGGACTGTGAGAGAGAGAGAGAGAGAATGCATTAGCTCAGTGTCATGCTGGCCAACGCTACCGTGATTCCTATTAGGATATAAGTTAAATACGTCATTGACCTTAGATGCGGTAAGAGGTTATGACCTTATTTGACCTTGTATAAGTTACCATCTTCCATCCGTCTCTAAAAGTAGAGGAATAGCGGAAGTATGGTTAGAAGAAAAGATCTTTTTCAATGATGCGTGTGTTAATGATTTCACTAATTTCAGGATGGGTCTTCCAGGCAGAGTATACCCAGTCGCGCTTCTCCTGAAGCTCTTGATTCCTGTGATACTCTTCGCTGGTGTTTCTGAGGGAGCAACTGTGGATTATGAAGGGTTTGTATCAAGCTATTAGTTTCTTATGAGGAAAACTAGTGTATATGGTGCGGTTTCATTGATAAGGAAATAAAGTGTGTTTCTTCGTTTAAAAAGATGTTTTAAAAAGATGTGTACAAGTCAACAATGTGTTTTATAGGGACAGTAGGTTAGGTATAAGAGTTTGAATGAATATCGAAGGTCATGGCTATAGTAAGGGGAGTAGATGAGAATAGTTGTTGGGGGTGAATGGGAGTATGGGAGTAATGGTGGGAGTGAATTGGAGTAGTTGTTGGGAGTGGATGAGAGTAGTTGGGGGAATGGATGGGAGTATAGTAATGGTTGGAGGAGTGAATGGGAGTAGATTGGAGTAGTTGGTGGGAGTGAATGTGAGTAGTTGTGGGGAGTGGATAGGAGTATGGGAGTAGTGGGGGATTGGATGGGAGTAGACTGGAGTAGCTGGTAGGAGTGAATGGGAGCAGTTCTGTGTGGGGATCAGATAAAAGTATGGGAGTAGTGGTGGAGTGGATAGGAGTATGGGGGTAGTTGGGGTGTGGATGAGAGTTGTGAGGGAGTGGATAGGGAGTAGATGGGAGTAGTTGGTGGAAGTGGATGGGAGTATTGGGGGGAGTAGTTGGGAGAAGTTGGGAAGTGATTGAGAGCAGTGACAGAGTAGTTGTGAGTAGTGGGGGAGTGGTTGGAAATATTTGTGGGGGTGTATGGGATTAGTTGGGGAGTGTAGTGGCGTTTTCGGACGTTATTCTGTTTTAGAATCATTTGCAAATACAGTGGTACAAATGTGACTTGAAATTTTGACCTTTATAGCAGTGTTGCCATTATTCTGGTATTTTTTTGTTTTGGTTTTTGTTTTTCTTTTGTCGTCTGTGCATTAATACCAGATTTGGTGTCTAGACTTTTCCTTTTCTTTCTTTTAAGTTCCCCTTTTCTTGAACTTAATATTTCAATTCTATTTTCCTTTGTTTTTCTTCTGTACCAGTGGTTCTCAATCTTTTTTGAGTGATGGCACCCTAACTAATGTAATCATTACTGTGGCACCCCTTCTGCACCATCCCACCATATCGCATGAACTAACTTCTTATTTAATGAATAAAATTATTTTCCATACTATATATACATCCCGGGATTATATATGTAATCAACGGATAGGTTTGCTTAAAAAGCAAATGGATGTTCCAGACTAAATACACACACAAAACAAAGCCACTACAACACCTTCTAAAAAAAAAAAAAACATAACAAACATCTCACACGTCTCGAACTCTCGCCATACCCGCGCAATAACTTCTCGCTGCTGGGAAGAAAGGGCGTTGGGTCGGGTATGATACATGAAACATACATACCGGGGTCTAAGCGATGTCAGGCAGGGCAGCCGATCGAGACCACAGGTCTACCCCAAAGCCAAATCAAAAAGTCCTTCAAAAGAAGGCATCGTGCTTACCCCATACAAAAATGGGAATAAAAGCACGTTAAAAGAAAAAGAAGAAGATATATATACATATATATATATATGTGTGTGTGTGTGTGAACGTATTGGAGTAGACACACTGATAATAATTATATGAAGACTTCTGCAAACCCTTTTTTTTTTTTTTTTGCAAATGTTCACTGAGATGATCTAGCCAAAGACAAAGCTCATGACAATCTTGCGGCACCCCTAGGCACTGTCTGTGGCAACCCAAGGTGCCACGGCACCCAGCTTGAGAATCACTGTTCTATACTCTGTATGCTTGTACATTTGTGTGTATATTGTATTTATTATTTAATGGAGAAAGCAAAATTTGATTTGCAGGTGGAAAATCTTGTCTGTCGATCTTGAGAAAGTGAGTGCAAACGCTTATCCTCCCACCCTAAGTAGACTTGAGGACATGGAAGCAGAAGGATACTTGGTGGTCCTATCTTCTTCTAAAATCAAAGGTGAGGAAATTTTCAAAGTGACAAATGAACTTTTATCTTGGTTCCATTCTAAGACCTTTTTTTTTTGTCTTATTGCATAGAGAATCAAACCCCTGCTCCTTGTATTACAATTCTCTATATTTGATCAAATTAATATGGTTCAAAGCTCTCATGCAGACCTTCCAGCAAATGTAGGAAAACTTTAGTGAAGATCATTGGTTTACAAAATATAAATTCTAACATTTCTCTTTTTTCTGCCAAAAAAATATTTGTCAGAGTTTATATTTTTTTTAGATATGAAATTCTATTCCTTGAATCTGATAGGGCTCTGCCTATTGTGTGTAAAATTTTAATGAAATTTGTTTGGAAAATAATAGAAAATTAGCAGTTTGAAGCTCGTACTTTGTTTTGAAGTTATGGCTTCTAAAGTTGGAGCATCTCAATGTTCCTTTGACCAACGTTTCAGGATGAATGAATGAACTGTTTTTGCGTTGTCTGGCATCTTTGGGGAAGAGGTACCACTAGTCAAAAGTTGATAGTATTTTTGCAATGAAACACACTGTAATCTCTGCAGCAAATAATATATTGTGCTGAACTAATGCACACCATGGTGTCCAGTTTGAGGGGGTGTTAGTGGGAAATCCTCTCGCTTGGAAAACTGACATTTTGATGAAATACTTCGTACTCATGTTTTCAGACGGTAATTCCCAGCTGTGGAAAATAATTCCACAATTGCTTATTTTTTCTCAGCTGTGGAAAATATTTCCACAACTGCTTATTTTTTTCTATTTCCATCATTCATCTGAGTGAGCGTTCAGTCCCTCTAAAGACAGAATTGGAAGGAGTGTATGATGACTGTGTACAGTAAAATCAAGGGATGCAGTCATACAGGAAGCAGAGAATGTTGTGGGTATGAGATGAGGAAATGAGAGGCCTAATGAAGGAATAAAACTATTTATTAGAAAATTCCATGACAGAAGAGATTGTTTACAGTACACAGGAGGATAAATACAGTAGTCAAGAAGAAAATGATAAAGGAAAAAGAAGACAAATAATGGGAATAAAGGAGTGATTATGAGAGAGTACTTTAGGGAGAAAAATAAGGTGTCCTGCGGGGAAATGAATACTGAGAGAAGTGTCACTAAAGAAAGGGATCTTAGAATAAAAAATGAAAAGGCGATACTCTGTTTGAAAGGAATATAGTTCTGAAGTGAATGTTTTGAAGAGTAGTTGAATGTGGAGGAGAGTAAAGATTGAAAGTGGAAGGAAGTGGAGAGAGGTCGAAAAATGGAAAAATACCATGAGTCGATGGAATTACAAAAGAGGTGTTATGATACAGTGGTGAAGTTGTGATAAGGAAGGTGCCAAGTATGATTTTGATTAACAAAGTAAGACAGGTGGCAAAAAAGATTGATAGGGGAAACACAACAGGGGTTTAGTGAACGGTTCTAGTTTGGAGATCAAGAGTTTGTTAAGAAACATTTATGTTGGGAGTTTTACAATTAAAGAAAAAAGTCACACATGACGTATATACATCTAGTAAAAGTTTATGAACCAATTGGCAATGTAGATGATGAAAAGTATGCATGGTATAGAAGATAATTTGTCGACAGCTACAGAGTTTTGTATAATATGCAGAGCGGAAAGCTACTGGCTTGGTGTGGAAGTGATTTTGAGACTGAAATGTGTTATGTTTTATTAGAATTCTGGAGCCTTGTAGAAAGGAATTTGGATTCTGGAACTCTATAGAAAGGAATTTGGATTCTGGAGCCCTATAGAAAGGAATTTGGATTCTGGGGCCCTATAGAAAGGAATTTGGATTCTGGAACCCAATAGAAAGGAATTTGGATTCTGGAGCCATATAGAAAGGAATTTGGATTCTGGGGCCCTGTAGAAAGGAATTTGGATTCTGGAGCCCTATAGAAAAGAATTTGGATTCTGGAGCCCTATAGAAAGGAAATTGGATTCTGGGGCCCTGTAGAAAGGAATTTGGATTCTGGAGCCCTATAGAAAAGAATTTGGATTCTGGAGCCCTATAGAAAGGAAATTGGATTCTGGGGCCCTGTAGAAAGGAATTTGGATTCTGGAGCCCTATAGAAAAGAATTTGGATTCTGGAGCCCTATAGAAAGGAAATTGGATTCTGGGGCCCTGTAGAAAGGAATTTGGATTCTGGAGCCCTATAGAAAAGAATTTGGATTCTGGAGCCCTATAGAAAGGAAATTGGATTCTGGGGCCCTGTAGAAAGGAATTTGGATTCTGGAGCCCTATAGAAAAGAATTTGGATTCTGGAGCCCTATAGAAAGGAAATTGGATTCTGGGGCCCTGTAGAAAGGAATTTGGATTCTGGAGCCCTATAGAAAAGAATTTGGATTCTGGAGCCCTATAGAAAGGAAATTGGATTCTGGGGCCCTGTAGAAAGGAATTTGGATTCTGGAGCCCTATAGAAAAGAATTTGGATTCTGGAGCCCTATAGAAAGGAAATTGGATTCTGGGGCCCTGTAGAAAGGAATTTGGATTCTGGAGCCCTATAGAAAAGATTTTGGATTCTGGAGCCCTATAGAAAGGAATTTGGATTCTAGAGCCCTATAGAAAGGAATGTGGATTCTGGAGCCTTATAGAAAGGAATTTGGATTCTGGAGCCTTATAGAAAGGAATTTGGATTCTGGAGCCTTATAGAAAGGAATTTGGATTCTGGAGCCTTACAGAATGGAATTTGGATTCTGGACCCTATAGAAAGGAATTTGGATTCTGGAACCCTATAGACAGGAATTTGGATTCTGGAGCCCTATAGAAAGGAGTTTTGATTCTGGAGCCTTATAGAAAGGAATTTGGATTCCGGAGCCTTACAAAAAGGAATTTGGATTCTGGAGCCTTATAGAAAGGAATTTGTATTCTGGAGCCTTACAGAAAGGAATTTGGATTCTGGAGCCTTATAGAAAGGAATTTGTATTCTGGAGCCTTACAGAAAGGAATTTGGATTCCGGAGCCCTACAGAAAGGAATTTGGATTCTAGAGTCCTATAGAAAGGAATATGGATTCTGGAGCCTTATAGAAAGGAATTTGGATTCTAGAGTCCTATAGAAAGGAATATGGATTCTGGAGCCTTATAGAAAGGAATTTGTATTCTGGAGCCTAATAGAAAGGAATTTGGTTTCTAGAGCCCTATAGAAAGGAATTTGAATGGAAACAGTCTTCAGGTAAAACTTAGTTGTGCAACATAATCGCGGAAAGGAATACCAGCGCTAGTCTTGGTTGCTGATGGTTTTTGATTAGGATTATGAGCATTTTATTTATATAGTTGGGTTCATTTGTTATTTTGGAAAAAAGGATAAAGGATCAATTGAGATATAGAAAGAACCATAAAAATTTGTGCCAAGAGTACAAATATGACGGATTTGAAATTTTATGGTGCTGTGCAGAAAAGACTAATGGCATAAGGATCTTATTAAAATACCTATTACTTACCCTATCAAGAGGACTTGAAACAAGTGTGGGATAGACTTCATATTCCTGAGACGAGAATTTCTCAATGAAGACAGTAGGAAGTCACAGGATGTAGGGAAATAAGTTTCATTTTAAACTGTGTTAAAAGATCCACTTTTAAAGCTTCAATGAATGAACCCAATTATCCAGACAGGTATCGCTAGGAAGCCTATATCTTCTAAAGTTTTTTTTTTTTTTTTTTACTTCTCTCAACAACAGGTATTGCTGAGGTAGCCACATCTTCTGAAGCCTTTTTCCTTTTATCTCAAGAACATGTTTTGCCTTGGTGCTTGTATCTTCTAAAACATTTTATTTCCAAACAACAGACATCGCTGAGGTAGCCGTATCACCAAAGGCGTTCGAAGATCTTACCAAAATGCAGGATGATGGACTGATAACTTTTGATATCATATCTGATAATCTTGGCAAGTGAGTCCTTTGGTCGAAGGTGTTTTTTCTTTCTTGTAAAGTTCTTGCGTTACAGTGTCATTTTACATTCTAATTTATACTACAGTAATAACTTTTGAATCAGCACACAGTTTCCTACTTGACAATATAACTGTTAGACATGGTCATGTTCTAAAGTACTGCAGATTTTTTTTTTTTTTGACCAAGAAACAGTACCTTGTTGCATGCATCCTACCCCATGGTTTTATTTAATAATATCCTTTGTTTGAAAGGTGTCTGATTATACCCTGAAAACGAGTTAGCTGTTTATAAGGATTAATATACAAGCATTGTTTGTCATTCAGTGGAACCTTATACTTACATTTTTAGAGGTTTGGACAGTCTCAGTAATATGCTATTTTCTTGACAGTTCATATTTTGATCTGGTTAATGATTTTGACGCACACTAAGCTCTAAGCTAATCAGCCTTCAACCTATCAAGGTATGTTTCTCACCAGTTACATTATGATCATGGGTTCTTCGTAGGCTATTTTCTACAAGTGATGAATTTTTATTAATAAACCTCTGAAACTGAAGAAAAGTCAAAGACAGGCGCGCAAACTTTTACTAGAATTAAGTGTCTGTGGGAGATCTTGAGTCCTCAAGTGCAGGCTAAACTAGGAGGTCTTTGTTGCTAGCAAGATGCAGCCCCTTACTGGGTAATGGTTTTATATTAGTCTAGCCTGTGATACCACGAGCCATTGCCCGAGGTGTTCCGGTCCATGAGATGGTAAGGTGTGAATGGGCGCTTGAAAACCTGGCGTGGACCTCTGGGCTATGACCAACCAGGAGGACAAACATGAAAACCGTCTGCTAAGCTGAGGGCCACTGTATTTAGGAATGAGCTTTCCTATCCGGCGGCTCGCACAATTATTTACGTATTTAAAAAAAGATATTTTTTACTAATCTTTCACAGTAACTTAAACAAAATTTAGAATAGGTTGTTCTTTCATCATTATCACGTAGAGCATTTGATTATTAAGGTTGATTAGGAAAGTATTATATGCATATGTTTGTTCTGAAGTAGTCGTAATGTATGACGTCTGGATATTTCTCTCAGGAAATCTGGATTAGGATGTAGGCTACTGCTGGAAAGCAAGAGAGAGGCACGTCTTCGTCTTACGTCTCTTGTGTTTTATTCAGTCCTTAGGTGCACAGTGCTGCAGTCATTTTTTGGCGTTTTAGGGTCGTCGTTTTCAGATTTAGTCTTTTACAGATATCTTGTGACTGATTTTTACAAACTCTCGGGCCTAAATCCCCCAAACTGGATTTAGTTTAATTTGCCTCTAAACTGTTTGAAGGTCTCTAATGCTTTGGTCTTGATCTTTTTTTTTTTAAAACCTCAGACCGATTTGAAATATCCTGGTATGTTTAGACTGCCTTTGCTGGAGTTTTCATTATTGTATATTTTTAATTGTATAGTATAATGAAACATCCTTGCCTAATTAGGTCAAATATTTACAGTATCTCCAAACGTACATAAACATGATGCTTAAATGCACTGGTCTCTCTGCAGCTGTCGACAACAGTATGTTTGTTTAGTATCGTAGAGGATGTGAACGCAAGGGAGGTCATGAGGGGAGAAGGGAAATATGACTGGCATCTGTTTAATAAATATTTTTATCATTTTATTGAAGGATATTGGCCTTGGAGGCACCTAGTCAGGGGCAAATCCTTCCTCGAGCTTCAGTTACATTCAGCTCTTACATGGATTTCAGTCAAGTGAGTACTTTTTGTAACCAGTTCTACCCGTTATGAAGTCAAGGTGAAGTCTTCTCGAGTCGTCGCTGTAAATTATTAGATTAATTTTTTCCAAGTCACATTACAAAATGTTTAGGTATTATTATTATTATTATTATTATTATTATTATTATTATTATTATTATTATTATTATTATTATTATTCAAAATACGAACCCTCTTCATATGGGACAAGCCCAATGGGTCATTGACTTGAAATTCAATCTTCCAAAGAATGCGGGTGGAGAATAATAAACACTACAGATGTTAAATAGTATCCGTCTAGGATGGTGAAATGCACACTTCCGCAGATATATCAAAGACAGTGTTAGGAAAATTATGTAATATATGCATAATAAGGTGCTGCCTTACTTTTGAAAATAAAATCTCCCCTTAGTCATATGCTGACTCATAATCACAAGCATTTCTGATGTTTCACAATAACATTCCTAAGCTGTTTTGAAACACTGTCCGTGACAGATGTCCAGTTACCTGGATGGCTTGCCTGCCCAGTACCCGGACAGAGTCCGAGTGGAGGCGGTTGGAAGGAGTGCTGAAAACCGCACTGTTTACCGAGTTCGGGTGACCAACAATATCACAGATAGCGTGCAGAAGAAGGTTCTATTTATTGACGGAGGTAAGTGTTGAAGATGTTATCTTTATTACTTACGCGCATCTTCTTCTTCTTCTTCTTCTTTTAACATGTTTTTTTCCCATCGTATGGGGTAAGCATGATGCCTTCTTTTTAAAGGACTTTGATTTGCCTTTGGGGTAGACTTTGTAGTCTCGATCGGCTGCCCTGCCTGTCATCGCTTAGACCCCAGTAGCGTATGTACATGTATTGTACCAGTCACCAGCGCCCTTTCTCCCAGCAGCGAGGAGACGTTGCTCGGTTAGGTAGAAATATTCGGTATATTATCTAGCACTGTCCATCAGTCCTTTAAGGGTAGTTCCTCATTGGACGAGTCAGCAGAGTCTTTGAGGGTAGTTCCTTGTTGGACGAGTCGGTAGAGTTCTCGGCTAGCACTCAGCTAGGCCCGAGTTCGAGTCTCCGGCCGGCCAATGAATAATTAGAAGAATTTATTTCTGGTGATAGAAATTAATTTCTCAGTATAATGTGGTTCGGACTCCACAATAAGCTGTAGGTCCCGTTGCTAGGTAACCAATTGGTTCTTAGCCACATAAAATAAGTCTGATCCTTCGGGGCAGCCCTAGGAGAGCTGCTAATCAGCTCAGTGGTCTGGTTAAACTAAGGTGTACTTAACTTAGTCCTTTGAGGGAGTACAGTAACCTAATGGCTATTTGCACCAAACTATCCGCTCAGTAGGACAGTAGTTGTGTGATGCGTGGCTATGGCAGAGATTTATCCCAGAGAAATCAGTAATAGAGGAAGTCTTTTTTTATGGTCTTTCTACAGGGGTAATATAATGTAAAGAGGTATGGCTTTTGACAGACTAGCTAGGCAAGTAATTAGATGGGCATTTCAAAAACAGGCTGGTGGGGAGAGTCATTGAGTTACAGCCCATTTCATTCCATCTATCCATTCGCCAACGTACAGTACAGAAGGTTATGTAGACGTGGCTAGCTAGCTCGGGAATCCTCGAATTCAGTGTTTCTGATATGTAGGCACACACGCCTTTCTACTGAGATCCTGAACGTGCTGATTTATATCGATGATAGACAACAATACATACAAGCTTACAAATGATGTGTTTAACAAACAGTGTTCTCAGGCAGAAACGAACGATGGGTTTTAAATAGTGTTCAAACAACAGGTACTTTTAATTTCTTGCTTGTAAACAACACGAGTAGGTTAATATTCGAAATAGCATGAAATATTAGTAGTCTATTAGGCTTTCTGATGGAAATGAATGAATGGGACAGACACTGCGATATCAGCTGAAGAGCTGAAACTTTCAGGCAATATGTGGTGGGGTGGCAATGATATTGTGGGTTTCTTTTCATGCTTGCATAGTTTTTCCTTTACAAATTACAATTGTTCAGTGACTGGGCACTCTCTGGTTCTATTTCGCCAAACGACTTTACGAACAAAAGTTTGAAATCCCATTTAGTTCCCGTCATCGTTACAATGTTGATGTCATATATAATGCGTAAAAGACCACCTAGAGCAGTGATTCTCAAACTGGGTGCCGTGGCACCTTGGGGTGCCACAGACAGTGCCTAGGGGTGCCGCAAGATTGTCATGAGTTTTGTCTTGGCTAGATCATCTCAGTGAACATTTGCAAAAAAAAAAAAAAAAAAAAGTTTGCAGAAGTCTTCATATAATTATTATCAGTGTGTCTACTCCAATACGTTCACACACACACACACACACACACACACACACACACACACATATATATATATATATATATATATATATATATATATATATATATATATATATATATATATATATATATATATAGTATGGAAAATAATTTTATTCATTAAATAAGAAGTTAGTTCATGCGATATGGTAGGATGGTGAAGAAGGGGTGCAACGGTGATGATTACATTAGTGAGGGTGTCATCACTCAAAAAAGATTGAGAATCACTGACCTAGACATATATTTTTTTTGTTATTGTTAGGCAGTCAAATATTACTTAGATGAGATGAATAAATAAAAGTTACAATAAAGAAGTATTTTTGACTGAAATGGATTGAATGTGTGCTTAAAAGAAGTTCAGTAGAATCAAATATCTGGCGAATCAGTAGATAGGCCCAGCGCTCGCTTGTCCACGCTTTGTGTTTTAGCGGCAAACATCATTAGAGGCTAATTTTAAGTTTACGGATGTAAATATGACCTTGGTATCATGATAAAGTTATTTTCATGTGGACGCAATGAAACTGTACATTGAATGAAGTTTGAGTGACGGGAAAATCTTTTGATTAGTATCGGTGCATTAAGCCAGCGATATCTGAAACGTTGATCGTCAGCCAATCACTTGCTACCCTCGCGCATGTGGACAAATGAGCTGACATCGACAGTGGTAAGGTTTCTGTAGCACAAATCAAGGTCTGCAGGGAAGACTGAGGTTGGTATGCGAGAAGAGATAAAATGAATCGAGTAAAATGAAGATCGTGGCAGCGAGAAAGTAAGCAAAGGAAATGAAAAATCCACTCGATACATTTATTTTGACCAGTTGCACGAGAGGTGCGGGTATGACCTTGCTAATCAAAATTTAACAGCTGGACTAACAAGAGATGCTCAAGATTAACCAAACAAAAACTTCTTTCAGTTTTCTTCTGAAGATGGAAAGAGAAACCCACAAGATTCCTGTGTATAACTTGTTTACTTGTAAATATTTACATGTTACTTTTAAAAGTTTGAAAGTAACATGTAAATATTTACAAGCAAACAAGTTATCCACAGGAATCTTGTGGGTTTCTCTTTCCATGCTCAAGATTGCCAAATGTGATTGGAGCAAGATGCTTTTGATGCCATATGGTGGTGGAAGGCAGTCATTACAAAAGAGTGAATCATTCTGCCACCTGGGGAATGGATTTGGAATATTAAAAAAAAAAAACTAGTACTTATTTGATGGCATACAAGACCCTTGGGCATATAAGACGCCAACCTCCCACAATAATTAGAAGGAAATTAAAAAGAAAAATCTTTTTTGACGTTTACATTTAGTATTGTTCAGATATACAGATACAATACGGCAGAAAAAAACTAGGACACGCATGCCGTCAGGACAAGAGGAAAAATATTGTAAATAATAATTCTACTATAATTTACAGCAGAAAGCAGAAGCAACTGAGGTGTTGCAGAAATCCTTTTCAGTTAATAATGCCACTGAATTTTGTGAGTACTTAAATTTGTAAGCAAAATGAAAATAGAAAACAAAATTGTAATTTTGTGAGTACTAAAGTATGTAAGCAAAATGAAAATAGAAAACAAAATTGTAATTTTGTGAGTACTAAAGTATGTAAGCAAAATGAAAATTAGAAAACAAAATTGTAAACTAAACATTAGAAATTATTTTAAAAGTGTCTGTATTAGAATCAGATTTTTAGTAAGTCTGACTCAGTGAAGTTAAATATACGATTGTGATTTTGTTATGTGAAGTTGATGCGCATTTCTGGCCTCTGGCTAGCCTGCGTATGCATCAGTCTAACCTAAGCCACACACCTATCCTCTCCCCCTCCTCTGGAACAGTGTTTTTTTTTTTTTTTTTTACAATTTCATATCGTACAGTACTGTACTGAATACGGTAATGTGTCACATAAGTGCATATATTTTTCAGACTGTGTAATGTACATAAATATATGCATCAAGTTAAGGTAAATACTCACTTTGCGTTTCTCTCTCTCTCTCTCTCTCTCTCTCTCTCTCTCTCTCTCTCTCTCTCTCTCTCTCTCTCTCTCTCTCTCTCTCTGGGTTATTCTTTATAAGAAAAACAGATTTTGGTTAATCAATATAGGCGTTGCAAAACCAGCAGGACAGTAACCAACAGGAACCCAGAAAGTCATAGAACAGGGCCCTATATGAAGACCAAGGTTTGATGGGAATTTAGGCAGAAACTACTAGACATTAGACTGGGGAGAACACACTTCACATTCAGTTTTATCAGACGAAAATCTATTTGAGAAGTATGATAATGAATTTCAGTCTGTGGGGACACCAAGTATAAAATTCTGGGTCACTTGCGGTACAAGTTATAGTCAGTGGTCAGTGAGGTAAGCTCTGTTTAGGAAGAGTTGATAAGTGAGGTTCCCTGCACAGATAAAAAGAGAAGTGGAGGGAATGGTTGCTTCTTTGTTCATGTCTACACCGCTGTAAATGCTGTCCATTATTATCATTATTATTAGCCAAGCTATTGCCCTATTTGCAAAAGAAGAATGATACAAACCTCAGGACTCCGGTAGATAAAGCAAACTGAAAAGTAAAAGAAAGGTATTCCACAGGATACAAAATGTAGGAGAAATAGCAAAGAAAAGCAAATGAGATAAAACAACGAAATTATAAAATAAGCTTCAACTGAACCTGTTCAGTGGGAAACAGGTTGCTCAATATTTAGATTCTTGACCAACGGTCCAACTGAATGATTACTAAGAGCTTTCTTTAATGGAGTCAAAGCTGGGATAATATTTTGCAAAACTAAGTGTTACTGAGACTCATAAGAGGGAAGGATCTTAGAATTATTGAAGTACTTAGTAATGTGGCAATAAAACGCTTGGCAGCTCCTACCTACAGTCTATTCAGCTCGAACACAAGTTGACCTGCAATAACCAGAACTTCGTTGAACTGTTGCAAAATAAATACAACTTCGAACTGGTCCCAGCATAAGTGCAGGACATTGCCACTTGTAAATATACAAAGGGTGCTAGTATAGTATGATATCTACCATCCATTTTCCACATCTGAACCCTCAGGGGCTAGTACTAAACATGGTGAAACAGCGTAGGTGAGTCACTGTTTCGCCGTGTTTAGCACTAGCCCCTGAGGGGTCAAATGTATTTCGCCTTGTTTAGCACTAGCCCCTGAGGGGTCAAATGTATTTTACCTTGTTTAGCACTAGCCCCTGTGGGGTCAAATGTATTTTGCCTTGTTTAGCACTAGCCCCTGTGGGGTCAAATGTATTTTGCCTTGTTTAGCACTAGCCCCTGAGGGGTCAAATGTATTTCGCCTTGTTTAGACTTAGCCCCTGAGGGGTCAAATGTATTTTACCTTGTTTAGCACTAGCCCCTGAGGGGTCAAATGTATTTCGCCTTGTTTAGACTTAGCCCCTGAGGGGTCAAATGTATTTTACCTTGTTTAGCACTAGCCCCTGAGGGGTCAAATGTATTTTGCCTTGTTTAGCACTAGCCCCTGAGGGGTCAAATGTATTTCGCCTTGATTAGTACTAACCCCAGGGCGATCAAATAGTTTTGTATATAGTCTGAAGAAGTAACTACCACAGGCCGTAACTGGGTTGTTTGGTAGAAAGCATCCTAATTTTTGGCAGGTCGCGAATAGCTTGGTGGATATCAAACTACATTAACACCTATACAAAGTATTGATATACACACGCTTCCTCTGTACAGCCTATTGCACAAATAAAAGGGACGATTTTTGTATAGTGAGTGGGTAGCCACGGCAATCCATGTTGTCAACAAATCTTGAGTTTGACAACAAACGACGGCGAAAGGAGAAAAGTATGCCAGGACAAATGAAAATGGTACAAAAATATTGATACATATTACAACAAATATGTGGTGATGGAACAGTTTGGAAAGATCTGAATGCAAAGGATGATTAGAATTCTGAAATTCTTTTGATGTAGTGCAATAAGCCAATCGAATGGTGCTAGAGATCAATACTAAGATATGGAATAAAAAAAAAAACTTAATTGAACTGAAGATTTGATCCAACAGTTTAGGATATGCTAGTCAGCTGCTGAAGACTATAATAGGAACGATATTCAAACTACATCAGAATAAATACTGGTATAGCATGCATGTTTTCAAGGCCAAACCACTGTATGAATGATGACAGGCCAAAACATTACCCTGAGGAACATCAGGGAGTTAGAATTATGAAATTCTTATATTGTATGTACAATAAGCCAATCGAATGGTGCTAGAGATCAATACTAAAATGTGGAATTAAAAAAAACCTTAATTGAACTGAAGATTTGATCCAACAGTTTATGATATGCTAGTCAGCTGCTGAAGACTGTAATAGGAACGATATTCAAACTGCATCAGAGTAAATACTGGTACAACATGCATAACCAGCCAGCTTGTTTTCAAGGCCAAACCACTGTATGAATGACGGCATGCCAAAACATTACCCTGAGGAACACCAGGGAGTCGACATTCCTGCACTTACTACTGAGCCCATTAGCAACAAGTCTTTCCAGCATATTACTAGAAATTTCAACAATAAAACTAAGAAATGGTTTCCCAACTCCCCAGTGTCTGAGTTTGAAAACTACAGTTTCGTGAATAGCATGGTCGAAAGCAGCTTTAAGCTCAAGGCCAATCATATAAACTCCATGACCAGATTATAGGAATTTCTTCACATTTGCAAAGCGTCCTCTCCATATTTTAGCAATTGCAGTACATTATTTTTATAAAAATTGAAATTAGTCCCTAAGGTACCTACTGAAAATGTGTACGGTACTCTACGGATATGAATGAGAGAGAGAGAGAGAGAGAAATCGTATTGTTTATCTTAAACACTACTGTAAGTACATTGTATTATTATTAGCTTTTTTTAAGGTTTTTCTTCAAAAGTTAAGTAAACTTTAGTGTGACCAGACCACTGAGCTGATTAACAGCTCTCCTAGGACTGGCCCGAAGGATTAGACTTATTTCACGTGGCTAAAAACCAATTGGATACCTATGACCTACAGCTTATTGTGGAATCCGAACCACATTGTAGCGAGAAATTAATTTCTTTCACCAGAAATAAGTTCCTCTTATTCCTCATTGGCCGGTTAGAGATTCGAGCGCTGGGCCAGATCTTCTTCACTACAGCAGCTTAGTAAATGTTAAAATTTCTTAGGTCACGTACTAAAAATATATATCACGAATATTCTTACAGGGTTGAAAGGTTTTCAGTGGCACTCGGTACAAGGTAGTTGTACATGAATGGAGACTCCTCGCTGTACGTCTACAATATGTACAACAGTGTCTTTGTCACACTTGCAAGAACTACAATCGCGTCTTCGACATTTTGCAAGAACTTCAACATTACAGCAATTGGAATGCCTTAGAGAGGAGTTGGCGAGGGGTTGGTACGGGCCACATATTCCTTTAGCAATGCTTTCAGAGCGATTATTATTATTGTTTTTGCTGGTCTTACTTATATTCCAGAAATTATGAAGCAGAGATCAGAATTTTTTTGACTGCTGAAGACTATTGTACTTTAGGCAAGGGTTTAGCGTAAGTTCCGTAACCACTCAGACATTCAGTTTCAAAATGGATAAATAGGAAAACAAACATATTAAATACACATTTCATCTGTTGTGGTTCTGTTTTCAGGTATACACGCTCGCGAATGGGTTAGTCCATCTGCTGCTTTGTACGTTATAGAAACACTGCTCGCTAATACCGCGCTTACAAGCAGCATTGAATGGCAGATTATGCCCATGCTAAATCCTGATGGGTATGTTTATACTTGGACCCAGGTAAGTTGATGGGATATTTTACATATACCAATTCTGTTTCCAGTCGTTGAATCTGATAAGCATTACCTGACAAGTAATATCCAACATTTGAATGTTATTATTAGAAGGACTTATAGATATTCAGTCGTTTCGATACTCCTTATCCTTTATAGAATCGTTTGTGGCGCAAGAACAGGTCTCCTTCTCCCAATTGCATTGGCGTTGACCTCAACAGAAATTTTGGATTTCAGTGGGGAGGTAAGTCTCAGTCATCGCCAGTCCTAGGGAATGTTTGATATATATTTACTCAGGTGAGATAGGTGATGAAAATTCAGGGGTGACTTCGAGCAATTACTTTCAATAAGAGTTTTTGCTGAGAGAAAGGTTGATGAGTAAACGGATTTTACTGTAAGGATAAAATTTTGTATCACTGGAGTGAGTATTCTGAAGAGTTTACAATCTTCTGTAGATACAAAAGGGGCGGGTTTAAATGACGCAGTAATGGAAGAGGTAATAAGAATTTGAAAAATTTTGCAACTGTGACAGTTGATGATGTAGGGAAGGCAATGAACAGGCAAGACTGTAAAGTCACCCAGAGTTATGGGATCACAATTAAGCTGCTGCATTAAGGCCCGTCCAGACGATCGAGCACAGCTCAATGAGCACTGCCCGCAAACCAGCAAAGCCCACGGGTAAAACTGGAGTGTTGTCCACACGGTGCCGAGCTGGCCCAGTCACACCCAGGCACAGCCAGAGCGTGTGGTCGTTCAGGCAGGACCTGCAGACTGTGCGCGGTACAATAACTACCAGTATGGTGGCCACCAAGATGGCGAGCTGGCCCAGTCAAACCTGGGCACAGCCAGAGCGTGTGGTTGTTTAGGCAGGACCTGCAGGCTCTGCGCAGTACGATAACTACCAGTATGGTGGCCACCAAGATGCCGAGCTGGCCCAGACAAACCCGGGCAAAGCCAGAGCGTGTGGTGGTTGTTCAGGCAGGACCTGCAGACTGTGCGCAGTATGATAACTACCAGTATGGTAGCCACCAAGAAGAATCTGAAGAAAGCTCGCTCTCTATATATATCTATATATATATCTATATATCTATATATATATATATATATATATATATATATATATATATATATATATATATATATATATATATATATAAATATATATATATATATAATATATATATATATATATATATATATATATATATATATATATATATATATATATATATATATAGCATAATAATTGCTGTGTGTATATGTTCAATTTTACATTCCAAAGGCAAGGGTGTTCCCGATAAAGTTCTATTAAATGTAGAACATGAGGTCTCGGCCACTGATCTATAGCCTGTCAAACACTCGAGTGAAGAATGACAACCTCTGCCCCTTGCTTCCATAGAAGCCTCGTGTGTCTGGCAGCGACGTCATATTACCGGCCACGGGCAGTGACTGTCTGGCGTTTCCGCTAAACAACCCCGTGTTTTAGCGGGCACAGGCGGTAAACTTGTTAATGGGCAAACTGCTCGCCTGTGCACGCGGGCAATGCTCGATCGTCTGGACGGGCATTTAGAGTAGTTGTATGACTTACTAGGGTAAGATATGTCTAGATGAGGGAAATGGTCTGAGTAAATGGAAAATGGGTTTATTTATAATTCTCCCCTTATTTAAAGGCAAAGATGATAGAGATGATTATGAATTATAAGGACAGAAAATTACATGGGGATGTTTGTCAGGTTTTGAACTGAGGAGAGATTGGTAAGGGAAGAACAAAAAGGGTTTAAACAACGCTGAAGGTATATCAGAAAGTTTTCAAGAAACAGTTTTATGTGAAGTTTTAGAATAACAGGAAAACCATGGACTTAGGTTATTGGGAATTTTTTGAACAGAAGGTAATTTGCTGACTGGGATTAGAAATATGTAAGATGAAAGCAAAACTTGTTTTAGAATACGCAGCTCTGAGAGCTACCAGTTTGGTGCAAAATTGATTCTCCACCGCTATTTAATATTAAGGCTGTAACTGGCACCCATGGAGATTCCCGTTTCTTGTCTGTCAATTTTGTCAGATTAAAATATTAATGGTAACACAAAATTTCAGTGTTTTAATAAAGTTAATTTTATTAACAGTAATTTTGTTATTCTTATTGTATATTTCCAAATCATATTTATTACGTAAGGCCGCAATGCATTTAATTATATCATCATGTGTTTCACTAAGTACCCAGAGCACTAAAATCAAAAGAAGAAATGAAATTACCTGGACTTACAGGATTAGCGTTACGTAACTGAATCAATTCCAGTTTTTAACTGTTATTATATCCAGTTATTATAATCAGTGTTTTCATTCATATTATAAAGTTTATCTAGAATTAAGTTAAGCATAGTTCTAATGTCTTTATTAGTGCAGTTTACTGAGCTCGGTACATATTTAAATTTTTTTGGACTTTTATGGAATTTCAGTATTGTATATATGAAAGGAAAATGAAATGAAGAAGGTACCACTTACTATGACTCGAGTATATCTAAATATATATATATATATATATATATATATATATATATATATATATATATATATATATATATGCATTATAATGTATATGTGTATGTTTTTGGTCGTTTTTTATAAGACGCATGAAATTAAATGGATTCGTTTTAATAATTAATTATGCTTTGTAATAGAGTTTATGTGATGAAAGAGTTGAGTCTTGTAGTTACCTTGTCATAAAAGTCTAATGCTAATTGCTTGCAGAAATGTTCCAATATTAATACTGGCTCTCCTGTTTCAGTGGAGACTTGAGTGTTTGGCAGGATGTCTTGTGTGATGAAAGAGACATTTAATCCCAAAGTTTAGTACCAGATAGCTTCATCTGCTAAACTGATATGATAATATTGACCTAAATTTGTGGCCTCCTTGAAGGTGGATGACTAGCAAGTAGATACTTAGCTTACTCTGGAAGTCTTCACTTTTTATATTGGCCTGCATATAACAGTGAGGTCTCATATGCGCACTAGTGTGTAGATACTTTGGAAAGGATAAATATTTTAAATATTTTGGGATAGGTATCTTCCAAGATTGTTTTCATCTTCATCATCATCAACATTAACAATTTTATACATCAGATATTTTCTTTGAGTGTGTTACAGAGCAGCACATTCCATATGTGATTTGAGTATTCTACCTCTAAAGCTTGCTTGCTCTTCCACAGCTATATATTGATCCTAACTCCTCCCGTCCTCATTTGCTGTTCTTGCACATTCCAGGCATTAATAATTCCTCCCTTCCTCATTTGCTGTTCTTGCACATTCCAGGCATTAATAATTCCTCCCTTCCTCATTCGCCGTTCTTGTACATTCCAGGCATGAGTAATTCCTCCCTTCCTCATTTGCTGTTCTTGCACATTCCAGGCATGAGTAATTCCTCCCTTCCTCATTTGCTGTTCTTGTACATTCCAGGCATGAGTAATTCCTCCCTTCCTCATTTGCTGTTCTTGTACATTCCAGGCATGAGTAATTCCTCCCTTCCTCATTTGCTGTTCTTGCACATTCCAGGCATGAGTGATTCCTCCTGTCTTCATTTGCTCTTCTTGTACATTCCAGGCATGAGTAATTCCTCCCTTCCTCATTTGCTGTTCTTGTACATTCCAGGCATGAGTAATTCCTCCCTTCCTCATTTGCTGTTCTTGTACATTCCAGGCATGAGTAATTCCTCCCTTCCTCATTTGCTGTTCTTGTACATTCCAGGCATGAGTAATTCCTCCCTTCCTCATTTGCTGTTCTTGTACATTCCAGGCATGAGTAATTCCTCCCTTCCTCATTTGCTGTTCTTGTACATTCCAGGCATGAGTAATTCCTCCCTTCCTCATTTGCTGTTCTTGCACATTCCAGGCATGAGTGATTCCTCGCTTCCTCATTTGCTGTTCTTGTACATTCCAGGCATGAGTAATTCCTCCCTTCCTCATTTGCTGTTCTTGCACATTCCAGGCATGAGTAATTCCTCCCTTCCTCATTTGCTGTTCTTGCACATTCCAGGCATGAGTAATTCCTCCCTTCCTCATTTGCTGTTCTTGTACATTCCAGGCATGAGTAATTCCTCCCTTCCTCATTTGCTGTTCTTGTACATTCCAGGCATGAGTAATTCCTCCCTTCCTCATTTGCTGTTCTTGCACATTCCAGGCATGAGTAATTCCTCCCTTCCTCATTTGCTGTTCTTGCACATTCCAGGCATGAGTAATTCCTCCCTTCCTCATTTGCTGTTCTTGTACATTCCAGGCATGAGTAATTCCTCCCTTCCTCATTTGCTGTTCTTGTACATTCCAGGCATGAGTAATTCCTCCCTTCCTCATTTGCTGTTCTTGTACATTCCAGGCATGAGTAATTCCTCCCTTCCTCATTTGCTGTTCTTGCACATTCCAGGCATGAGTAATTCCTCCCTTCCTCATTTGCTGTTCTTGTACATTCCAGGCATGAGTAATTCCTCCCTTCCTCATTTGCTGTTCTTGCACATTCCAGGCATGAGTGATTCCTCCTGTCCTCATTTGCTCTTCTTGTACATTCCAGGCATGAGTAATTCCTCCCTTCCTCATTTGCTGTTCTTGTACATTCCAGGCATGAGTAATTCCTCCCTTCCTCATTTGCTGTTCTTGCACATTCCAGGCATGAGTGATTCCTCGCTTCCTCATTTGCTGTTCTAGTACATTCCAGGCATTAGTAATTCCTCCCTTCCTCATTTGCTGTTCTTGTACATTCCAGGCATCAGTAGTTCCTCCCTTCCTCGTTTGCTGTTCTTGTACGTTCCAGGCATTAGTAATTCCTCCCTTCCTCATTTGCTGTTCTTGTACATTCCAGGCATCAGTAATTCCTCCCTCCCTCATTTGCTGTTCTAGTACATTCCAGGCATGAGTAATTCCTCCCGTCATGTGCTGTTCTTGCACATTACGAGCATTAGTAATTCCTCCCTTCCTCATTTGCTGTTCTTGTACATTCCAGGCATGAGTAATTCCTCCCTTCCTCGTGTGGTGTTCTTGTACATTCCAGGCATTAATTCCTCCCTTCCTCATTTGCTGTTCTTGTACATTCCAGGCATTAATTCCTCCCTTCCTCATTTGCTGTTCTTGCACATTCCAGGCATTAGTAATTCCTCCCTTCCTCATTTGCTGTTCTTGTACATTCCAGTCTTTAGTAATTCCTCCCTTCCTCATGTGCTGTTCTGGCACATTCCAGGCATTAGTAATTCCTCCCTTCATTTATATTTCGTAGTCGTGCGGATCTCTTAACACATTCTGTTACATTCAATACGAAGGCGTTACATTCAATACAAAGTCCTTCATTGGAAAGAGATGCTAGTTATGAAACAATACAGTTTAGTGCAACTAATTTCTCTGCTTTTTCAAGGTCTCGGGACAAGTAGTGACCCTTGCTCGGATATTTACAAAGGACCATCAGCATTTAGCGAACCAGAAAGCAGGGCTCTCAGAGATGCCATGCTGCCCCTCAAGGGCAAAGTGAAGGTATTGTATTTTGTTTGATTTTTATCAGCTTTGTCTTGTTAAGGCTTTCATCTTCTTCTCCGCTTTTTCCCATTTTTTATATAAGGTAAGCACGATGCCTTCTTTTGAAGGACTTTGATTTGGCTTTTGGGGTAGACCGTAGCCTCGATCGGCTGCCCTGCCCGACATCGCTTAGACCCCGGTAGCACATGTGTACATGTATCGTACCAAATCCCCAGCTCCCTTTCTCCCAGCAGCGAGGAGAGTTGAGCTGTTAGGTCGACAGTTCGAGAAAATAATATCCTTCAGTTCCGATTTACTGTTTTCATCAGAGTCATATGGGGAACTGTGTGCACGGAATTCGTAAATGTTACTGATATTCGGTCGGACCTATAAAAGTTAAGATTTTTAACTCGGTGGTTTGGCTGCAAATGGTTCAGTTTACAAGCAGCAGCGCTTGAGTTATTACCAAATAATTTTACTGGCCATACTTGTTAATGAATTACTACTACACTTTGTTTTTTTTTTAAATGATACATCTTTCAAGGTATTAGTATCATAATTACAATTTATTCTAAGACCAATAAATCACATCTTAAGTGAGAAGGAAAATGTTGGAGGAAGTTAGAGTTACAAGATACTTTATAAAGTTTATCAAAATCTTGTACAGGAATTACAGCAACTACCAAATTATGTGTATATTAAAAATGGCTTCCTTTTATGATACTAGTAACTGTTTTCATTTATAGCATAATCCAAGACAAATGATCATTTGTAATGGTAATTAAATAGAGTATTTCAAAACATGTGATTATTTAAATCTAGACTGTTTTGTACAGCATTTGCAATAATAACAAAATAGTCATTTAAAGGTAAATTTAATATAATTAGAGATGTATGAAACTAATTTGACTAAATTTAGTGTTCATATACATTGAATTGTGGAATGAAATAAAACTTTGGGCTCATTTTCAAAACGTGATTATTCAAATCTAGACTGTTTTGTACAAATTTGCAATAATAACAAAATAGTCATTTAAAGGTAAATTTAATATAATTAAAGATCTATGAAACTAATTTGAATAAATTTAATATTCATATACATTGAATTGTGGACTGAACTGAAATTTTGGGCGCATTTCCATTTTCAGGCATACATAACTTTCCACTCGTACGGCCAGTACATCCTGTACCCTTGGGGTTACTCAACGCAAGTCACGCACCCACTCACAACGACCATGGTCAGTTCTTTTATTCTCTGCCTCTGTTGATGTGTGATTGCAGTATGTGAGTGAAGCAGAAATAAAAGAAACATGGAACGGGAAATAGACTTGAACATTACCTCATAAACAACATACATGAGCACATATATATCTGGACTTCAGACCAGGATGTTTGATTGACAGTGAGCACATATATATATCTGGACTTTAGACCAGGCTGTTTGATTGACAGCACCTTTCTCCTGCTTCCTTTCTGTCTGATTACATGAAGGAACTTGCCAATCGGAGTGTGTGGGTGGATCCATTTCAGAAATACAGGAAACCAAGTGCTAATATAAGTACTGTTATATCCAAATAGATGGGCTAAATTTAGATGTCTTTAAGCAGGGTTAGTTCCTCGTTGGAGGGGTCGGTAGAGTTCTCGGCTAGCACTCTGCTAGACCCGAGTTCGAGTCTCCAGCCGGCCAATGAAGAATTAGAGGTCTTTATTTCTGGTGATAGAAATTCATTTCTCGGTATAATGTGGTTCGGATTCCACAAGAAGCTGTAGGTCCCGTTGCTGGGTAACCAGTTGGTTCTTAGCCACGTAAAATAAATCAAATCCTTCGGGCCAGCCCTAGGAGAGCTGTTAATCAGCTCAGTGGTCTGGTTAAACTAAGGTATACTTAACTTTTTAAGCAGGGTAAATGTTACACTGTCGTCATTTATGGTCATTTTTATTCCTACCTCTGTAAGATGAAAATGAGAGAAGCGGCCAGCATTACTCTGCTTAGAAACACCAGACCATATTTCAAGAAGGTTCTGTGGCTTTTACTCACTGATTAGGTGGCATGGCTAAGGTAGAAAAGTATATCTTTGTTTAACCAGACCACTGAGCTGATTAACAGCTCTCCTAGGGCTGGCCCGAAGGATTAGATTTATTCTACGTGGCTAAGAACCAACTGGTTACCTAGCAACGGGACCTATACGTGGCTAAGAACCAACTGGTTACCTACCAACGGGACCTATATGTGGCTAAGAACCAACTGGTTACGTAGCAACGGGATCTACAGCTTATTGTGGAATCCGAACCACATTATAGTGAGAAATGAATTTCTATCACCAGAAATAAATTCCTCTAATTCTTCACTGGCCGGTCGGAGAATCAAACTTGGGGCCAGCAGAGTGCTAGCTGAGAACGGTACCCACCCGTCCAATGAGGAACTGGCTGAGGTAGAGGGTAGTTATGCCAAAAGTTAGTGAGTACGCTTCTCTTTTTATGTTTATCATGATAAACTTCATTCATTATGATAACTTTTTCATATTGTTAACTCTCGTTACATTTCTCAATTACACAAGTTCAGAATATCTTTTACAGATTTATAATGGCTCAGCAACAAATCACCAACTTATGAAACATTGTTGTTGTTGGTAAGCACAGAGTATTCGGGTCCCTGCAGAGTCAGTGTGACCTGATCAAATATACACCTGTCAGTGATTTATGAGTGTCTCTAAGTCCCATCATCATCAGTGAATGGCGGGAATTTATGAATAATGAACATGACAAAAAAAATTGAAGCAGATTAAATCAGCTGTTAGATAATTTATTTTATTTTTGTTCCAAAAAAGCCACATTGAAGAATATTATCCCTGTTTCGAGTTTCTTAAATTGCACCCAAGTGCAATTTAAGAATAACCCTCCCAACCCCTGTCTCAAAAGGCAGAGAATGTAGAACAACAGTTACGATCAAATATATATCTTACGTGATTGTCTAACTTTTCCCCCAGCAAAGTATATCGCGTGTCGGAAAGAAATCCTTGAAACAAATTCTGGCCGATTCCACGTCGTTATCAGGTTAGCCAGCGGTTGAATGTTTAAGTTCCATTATTTTGAATGAGACATAATGATTAAAAACAAAGCCCTTAGGCCAGCTCTGTGAGAGTTTAAAGTGTTTTTACTCACTGGTCTAATAATATGATAATAATAATGTTAGCATACAGTGCGCTTGTCCGTATACAATATACTTTTTGCACTTTCCTTCTTCATAAAAAATTTCTGCTGTGCAAATGCAAGCAATTAAAAAGTGAAATCGGCTGCTTTTTGTATTGCTGAAATAAATAATGCAGCCATATTAACGGCACCACTGTCAAAGGAAGAAGTTCGCGCACATTTTCTGATACTTATTCCGATGAATCAGTCAACATTCCCTCTTTCATCTGTGTATTTATTCTGGCTTCCTGCTTACCACGAATTTGGGTCTCTGGTGTTTGTGCCTCTCCTCCTGTTTTCTCTGAGGTTGCTATCCACGATATGAATTCTATTTGTATTGAAATCTCCTGTCTACTCTACTTACATTAATGGCCGCGTTGAAAAATCCGGAATCGAATAAACGTTTTCTCTTGTCTTCAGCTAGCCAGATTTGATTTTCACTTGTGACAGTTTAGTGTTTCTAGGAGGCTTTGAAGAATTTTTACACTTTAAGATTTTCAAAGCGTCTGAAAAGGTGCCTTGGAAATGTGAACCAAGCTGACAGTTTCATTAAGTTCCTTTCTGTAATCTGAGATGCCTTGGAAATGTTAACCAAGCTGTTAGTTTCATTAAGTTCCTTTCTGGAATCTGAGATGCCTTGGAAATGTGAACCAAGCTGACAGTTTCATTAAGTTCTTTTCTGGAATCTGAGATGCCTTGGAAATGTGAACCAAGCTGTCAGTTTCATTAAGTTCCTTTCTGTAATCTGAGATGCCTTGGAAATGTGAACCAAGCTGACAGTTTCATTAAGTTCCTTTCTGGAATATGAGATGCCTTGGAAATGTGAACCAAGGTGACAGTTTCATTAAGTTCCTTTCTGTAATCTGAGATGCCTTGGAAATGTTAACCAAGGTGACAGTTTCATTAAGTCCCTTTCTGCAACCTGAGATACCTTGGAAATGTTAACCAAGCTGACAGTTTCATTAAGTTCCTTTCTTTAATCTGAGATGCCTTGGAAATGTGAACCAAGCTGACAGTTCCATTAAGTTCCTTTCAGTAATCTGTTTGTTTCTTATCTGACGGCTTTCTTTACGCTGCTAAGTATCCCTGCCGTGTTTCCCATTGGAGAGTAATCCTCAGGACTGGAGTCTTCTTTACCATTTCTTCCTTTCCCCCAGTCATCTTCAATCCTCTTCTTGTCCCATCGATTTATATATGAAAGTTTTATTCTTGGTAAGCGCTTTCACTTCTCTTCTCAAGCCTCTTCAGATGTCCTCTTCTCAAGCCTCTTCAGATGTCCTCTTCTCAAGCCTCTTCAGATGTCCTCTTCTCAAGCCTCTTCAGATGTCCTCTTCTCAAGCCTCTTCAGATGTCCTCTTCTCAAGCCTCTTCAGATGTCATTCCTATTTTTATCTTGTCTGAAGCTGTTATGTAAATCATGTAATCTGGGCAGGTAGATGTTGGGGCAAACGTCTTACTTTTTCTTTTTAATAATCAAAGACTTATTTTGATTTTCAAGACTGTTGAAGCTTAACCTGCAATAATACGGATTTCATTTTTATAATGTAGTATTATGGGATCATTACAGTTGATTAGAAATAGAACTTGGCTTCTCTCTATATGCTGTATATGTAACATGCATTTTTGTAAGCAGTTTATCCAAAATGGATAAGAGACTTACCTGTACTGAAAGCATTGTTCCGATATCCAAGAATGGTATCTTGTTATTTTACTTCTGGATTGAGTCTCATCATCAAATTAGCAACTGCAGTACTTCTGGTTTGGCATTCATCACTTCTGTCTAAAGGCAACATCTCCAGATTAAAAAAAAAATAAGCTGTTATTTGCTCTTAAAAATTACTTTACCTAATGCCACTTGCGGCTCCTATATATCATGGCTTTTGTAGATAGCATAGTTTATTGACATCACTAAAGATTAAAGTTTAACATATGTTTGCATTAGTCAGTTTTCTTTATTGTTATTTTAATGAAGCTTTTAGTAGTCAAAAAGTTTTGTTTTGATTTTTCCTACATGGTTTTTAATTTTTGAGTGGAAATAAAAATATTTCAAATTCTTATTTAGCTATAACTGATGAACTTTCAACCTTCAGAATACTGCTGGGAAAGCGATGGCCCAAAAAATAAAAACAAAAACTGCAGCTGTGTACAGTGTTGGCAACGCTGCTCGACTTCTTTGTGAGTAACACTGAAAATTTTTGTTAAGTAATTTCTAATAAAGTTTTAGTGATTTTAGTAAATGCAAAATATAAGAATAATAATTTTGTTCTTTGATTTCGATATTTATCATTGTTGTTACTCTATAGTCTATACCCAAGTTATTATTGTATTTGAAAGTAATGGCTGCAGCAGTGGTGTTGAGTTAGCAGCGAATGTTTTTCGATTTGTCTGATAATTTCCTTTTCTGTCAGACAGTGATTCATTGTGAGTTGTCCAATCCAGTGATCAATTGTAATTTTTCTTTAATATGAATTTCAGACACGTTTGGAAGAGTTCTTCATTCAATTTATAAAGTAAATAAAACTATAGGGCATTAAAGAGTCCTTCCATTAAAGCAGCACTTAATCACTCAAAACATAATAGAAGGTGGGAATCAACAAACATGTCTCTGTGGGTCATATTCATACACCAGTGTTGAACTGTATGGTGGTGGTCATCAGCTTGTCATCGATTGGTCATCTGCTTGATGGTGATTGGTTGAAAGCTTGCCTCCATGAACCATCTGGTTGATACAGTGTCAAGGTTGCATTACTGCAACTGGAATAAGCTCGTCAGGACAGGCTGGATAGTTTATATATTGTAAGATCATGGTGGGGTAGAGTTAGAATCCATTGTGTCGTTGCCAGTGGGTGTAGTTTACTGTATTGGAGGTTTTCACATTTTGTTATGTAAAAACACCAACTAGGTTACATTACAGGAAGATTTGATAGTTCGGATTTTCGGCTCTTTAAGGAACTAAGGTTAAGTATACCTTAGTTTAACCAGACCACTGAGCTGATTAACAGCTCCCCTAGGGCTGGCCCGAAGGATTAGATTTTATTTTACGTGGCTAAGAACCAATTGGTTACCTCTTGAGCCATAACACGACAACCTCTTTGGAAGTCACGCCATAGTCAGGCTAATGCAAGTGGGAGGCCATCCACATAACAGTGTATTGAATCTGATAGACTACATTAATTTCTTTTGGGGCATCAGGTATGGAACGAGCAAGGTTTTTCCTTGCAACAGTGCTTCAGGTCTTCATGGATGTTACAGATATCAACTGGACGGGTTAGTATAATTCTCGACTATCACTCTGCTGGGCCCGCGTTCGATTCTCCGACCGGCCAATGAAGAATTACGGGAATTTATTTCTGGTGATAGAAATTCATTTCTCGTTATAATGTGGTTCGGATTCCACAATAAGCTGTATGTCCCGTTGCTAGGTAACCAATTGGTTCTTAGCCACGTAAAATAAGTCTAATCCTTCGGGCCAGCCCTAGGAGAGCTGTTAATCAGCTCAGTGGTCTGGTTAAGCTAAGGTATACTTATAAATATCAACCTTAATGGTCTGGCCATTGTTAGAAGGTGTGGCATGCGCATTAAATTTCATACACCCTGCAGGGTATGCTGATACTGCTTGTGTGTAGTACTCATACTGTCTAAGCATGTTGGTAAGGCATGACTGGGGCTTAGTTAACAGTTAAAAAGCCCTTAACAGTTAGTGCACTCCATCACCAACCCCAGCACCCAAGATGGGGTGCACTAACTCTTAAGTGCTTTTTAACTGTTAACTGTTAAAAAGCCCTTAACAGTTAGTTCACTAACTGTTAAGGGCTTAACAGTTAGTGCACTAACTGTTACGGGCTTTTTAATTTCTTCACCCATCTCCTTACAGGAGCAAATGTTTACAAGCACCTGGGCCATACAGTCATACCATAAGGAAGAGTGGGTGTCAGATCACCAAATGTTAATGCTGGTAATGCTGCTCTTATGCTGGATGGAGCAAATTCCATATCTGTTCATTCGAGACCTAGACTGAAATCCTTTTTATGTACTTCTGTTATGAAGCTGGTGTTGAGTAACATCAGTAGTACTTGATACAGGGAAGCTTCCCTTTAGATTTGACCTTTGATGTGCAACATAATCAAAGGACACAACAGACGTGAGTTCTGTGAGGAAAGAAAGCTTCCCTTCATCGATATCTTAGTCATACAAAAAGAAAGCTTCCCTTCATCGATATCTTAGTCATACAAAAAGAAAGCTTCCCTTCATCGATATCTTAAGTCATACAAAAAGAAACCTTCCCTTCATCGATATCTTAAGTCATACAAAAAGAAACCTTCCCTTCATCGATATCTTAAGTCATACAAAAAGAAACCTTCCCTTCATCGATATCTTAGTCATACAAAAAGAAAGCTTCCCTTCATCGATATCTTAGTCATACAAAAAGAAAGCTTCCCTTCATCGATATGTTAGTTGTACAAAAGAAAGCTTCCCTTCATCGATATCTTAAGTCATACAAAAAGAAACCTTCCCTTCATCGATATCTTAGTCATACAAAAAGAAAGCTTCCCTTCATCGATATCTTAAGTCATACAAAAAGAAAGCTTCCCTTCATCGATATCTTAGTCATACAAAAAGAAAGCTTCCCTTCATCGATATCTTAAGTCATACAAAAAGAAAGCTTCCCTTCATCGATATCTTAGTCATACAAAAAGAAGGCTTCCCTTCATTTATATCTTAGTCATACAAAAGAAAGCTTCCCTTCATCGATATCTTAAGTCATACAAAAAGAAAGCTTCCCTTCATCGATATCTTAGTCATACAAAAAGAAAGCTTCCCTTCATCGATATCTTAAGTCATACAAAAAGAAAGCTTCCCTTCATCGATATCTTAGTCATACAAAAAGAAGGCTTCCCTTCATTTATATCTTAGTCATACAAAAGAAAGCTTCCCTTCATCGATATCTTGTACAAAAGAAAGCTTCCCTTCATCGATATCTTAGTCATACAAAAGAAAGCTTCCCTTCATTGATATCTTAGTCATACAAAAGAAAGCTTCCCTTCATCGATATCTTGTACAAAAGAAAGCTTCCCTTCATCGATATCTTAGTCAGACAAAAGAAAGCTTCCCTTTATCGATATCTTAGTCGTGCAAAAGAAAGGTTCCCTTCATAGATATCTTAGTGGTACAAAAGTGACAATGACCTGGCAAATAAAGTTTTTGTCGATTATTCCAGTTAACTAAAGAATGTCAAATATTCCAGTCTAGACCTTTGCTTGGATATACATTGAGAATACCTAGATGTTTTAACTGCAGTGTCTTCAGTGCTTACATTTGGAAAGCTTTCAACCACTGTTCCTCTTAACAAGCGGCCCTGAAGGAACTTCACCTTGCCAACTAGGTACACCACACAATGGGTACTCCATCACTTCAAAGAAACAAATCTCTGATCATTATCTACCATCGAGCTCATACAGTAATAGTACTGATCATCAGGAGAGAACGCACACCACTGACACTGTTAAATGACCATGCCACGCCTTGTAGCACTGGCCAAGCCATTTGCATTTTAATTTACTGAAATAAACGAAGACTTCAAGACTCCATTACGACACCCAGATATTTCATGGTGGTGAGCCTTCGAATAATCCACAGCTTCAAGATCCACCACTAGCACTTAAGAATAGCCAGCATTCCTGTTTTAATCTACTCCCACTTATTATTAGACCGTAGTTCTGTTTACTGTGTATGTTAAATAAAAGAAAATTTTCAGTCGTGTGCAACCTCACTCAAAAATTCGAAAATGATTGATTGACAACTGACACTTAATTAACCTCTTCCCTAAAGAAAATCAATTCATTTTGAAATAGAAAAGTTTTACTGCAGAATTTATTTAATTGAAACAGCGTTTCTTTTCAGTGAATCCTGCATAAAAAGGTTTCTTACCCAATTATTATAATGATATATTTAATCACAGTTTTTCATCAGATCTTGAAAAAACTTGGCAGAAGGTCATAAAGCATTAAAAAAAATTATTAAATGTAGAATTCATATATATCATTCAAAATGTAATAAGTAAAAAAAATTTTTATTTCATCTTCAAGTTTGGTGCATTGGAACTTTTCTTCTAAAATATGTATTATTTAATGTTTAAATTTCGATTTGTCTTTGGTGAGGAGCTAATTATATTGGAAATTTATGTGAAGTAAAAATAACCATAGAACGTTCTCACAGGATGGAATGCTCATGTGACAAAAAGAATGGACCAGAGAAACTCAGTGAACATTGATGAATCCCTGTTTTTACTCTTAACTAATAATGACATTTAAAACCTATGACAGTATTCTTCTGATGGCTCTGGTCATCTCCAAGAAATAATTTAAACATCTGAAATGCCTCTGATATAGTATTACAGGCAGTCCCCTTTTATCGGCAATCCGGTTTTACGGCGCTTGTCTGGCGATGACGATAACCGGATTTTCGACACCGATTCCCGGTTACAGGCAATGATCCTCAGTTATCAGCGGCGCTGATCCCCGGTTATCGGCGCCGATAACCGGATACCGGCGCTGATAACCGAGGATTGGCACTATTACCGCCAATTTTCAGTTGTCAGCGATTTTCGGTTATCGTCACGCTGTCGGAAACGGAACCCCACCGATAACCAGGGACTGCCTGTATGTCTATAGTGAAAAGAAAGAGGTTACTATCATATAGGGCACTGTCATACACACATTATAAGATGCTTTATCTGTAACAAGTAGCAGTGAATACATAGGATTTAGACATCATGTAGGTAAAGTACAATTTAAAGCTAAAAATATAGATCTAAGTCTGAATAGCAACATGTGCTTCTGCATGTCCTTAAATAAGGAAAGTAAACCCAAGACTGGAAGAGCATAATATAGATGATATGACAGAACCCAAGGTTTGAGAATCAGATATGTAGTCAACTCTCGAGAAAAAACTACAGAAAATGACACCTGAGAAAATACATAGATACTTCGGTGTACTAGGCAAAATTTCATTGAATGGAAGGAATGTTGATCACTCCCCATAATATGCTATGGATTTTTGTTGTAGTGTACACACACATACACTGAATGATGGGGTTCATTTTCCGAAATGCTAAAACCTGTTACATTTGATAAGAAGAAGAGTATTGCATTATAAGCTGGTTTAGTAACTTGAAACATTTTAGGATAGTGATAACAGTCTTTTGAGGGGGGAAAACATTTATATCAAGGAGTGCATTCTAGAATTTTCCCTTGGAAGTCAACTGGTGTAATATTCCAAATAATTACTGCTTGGGAACTAAATAAATCGCTCATAGTTGGCCGACAAGATTCAAAATTGTTGTTTAAACAGAGTTACCAAGAGTGGTAAATGACTGAATGACCTGTGTATGGCCTATTCAAAGAGAATTTAGTATTTTAACTCAGGTCCGATTACTGTACATAATAATAATAATAATAATAATAATAATAATAATAATAATAATAATAATAGGAAAAAGACCTTCTTTAATACAGGTCTTGTTAAACAAAATGGCAGTTTCAACAGCATTTATTTAATATAGTAAACGCTCAATTCTTCTTATCAATTGCTTTTCTTGCACTGGAATGGTTGCGAGCAACTGACCAATATTCTTTTCTGGTGGTATAGTGATGTGTAGGAGGTAGCTCTCGTGGGGTGTCGACTAGTTTCGCCCTCCTGAATGATGCCCTTACGAGAAGGGCGAAACTAGTCGACACCCCACGAGAACTACCTCCTACACATCACTATACCACCGGAAATGAATATTGGTCAATTGCTTGCAACCATTCCAGCGCAAGAAAGGCAACTGATAAGACGAATTGCGCGTTTACTATATAAAATAAATGCTTTTGAAACTGCCATTTTGTTTAACAAAACCTGTAATAATAATAATAATAATAATAATAATAATAATAATAATAATAATAATAATAATAATAATAATAATAATGGAATGATTTTCTTAGATTTGGATTTTTGTAAAAAATGTTTGTAATCATATAAAATGGATGGAAATTCTTTTTTTGTAGTCACATTTGATATAGATCTTTGTCAAAAAAACATAACTGTAATTATGCTGCGTGACAAATGGGAACAAAGATTTTTTGCCAAAGGGTAACTTATGCTGGCCTGTCGCGAGTGTACTTTCAGTCAAGTTATTATCTTGGCACTTAAAAAAAAGCCCTGTCCACACTGGCGGGCACTGCCCGACGGGCAAACACTGTTCCCATAACCCGTTCCACTATACTGACCGGCTCAGTATGGGGCCAGAACGATGCGACTGTCTGGTAACACTGCTTCAGACGCGAGAGAAAGTATAATGGCCTGTCCACACTAGCGGGCATGCCCGACGGGCACTTCCAGCTGTTTATATTTTCTCTCGCTTCTGAAGCAGTGTTACCAGACAATCGCATCGTTCTTTCTCCACACCCGGTCGATAAGTTTAGTGGAACGGGTTATGGGAACAGTGTTTGCCCCTCGGGCAGTGCCCGCTAGTGTGGATAGGGCTTAAAGAGCTGCAAGTGCCCGGTGGGCATGCCCGCTAGTGTGGACAGGCCCTTATATATAGATACATTTCAACATGGATTATTATTGCATAATCCTTTAAACAGATCCTGCTGCCGGAGCATCTGATGACTGGGCTTCTTACACACTGAGTATAGCTTACGTGTACACAATTGAGCTGAGAGACACTGGATCGAATGGCTTCACACTACCTGCATCTCAGATCTTGCCTACTGTGAGTCCTTAATTTTGCTCTTTCAAAAGACTTACTCTTCTGTCTGTAATTTTTTTTTCAAAACTTGACAGCCAGTTAGTTGCCTTTGAGTTCAAATTAAAGTAATTATGGCTTATTTATTTTTCAACACTGTTTCTCAGATTTTATGGCATACCCATTTTATGGCATACCCATATGGAATCAAAGTCATTACTGTTATAAACAACAACAGTATAAAGTTCGATAACTTGGGGATACAATGGAAACTGTTACCTTTGGTTTTCTAATCACGTAGTTTCAGATTTTAAAAAAAGCAATGCTGACGAAGTTAATCATATTCAAAAAGTGAGTTATTTTAAGTAGCATTTTTTATGGAGTATGCCATAAACCTAAAAATGGCCCTACATATTGTTATTTGTAGGTAAATATCTTATGAAATTTTATCTCCTGGTTCAAAGACCAAGCATTATTACTCAAACATTATTTATATATTTTAAATATTTTCAAATTAACCAATATTTTGTTATTACCGATATGTCTGTTAACAATGCATGTATAACATTCTCAGGAAAGCTTAAGGTTTCCATTACAGCAATAGTAATGGATTTACAACTAATTTTTTCCTTCATGGGATAGATGTGAAACTTTTGTTTCCACTGTCATGTGTCATGTGCACTTTCTGGATTAAGTTCTCACCTGTTGTCTTTATGGAGCTGTTGACACTGGTCTTTAATCTACTACTGTCCTTAGTATCTTCCCCAAACTATTTTTAACCTCACTCCAAATCATCTCGGTCTATAAAATTTAAGTCTAGTTCCAGTCTCTGGACAAAATATCTGTGCAGATTTTTTATTTGCAAAATGACCCTTCTAGTATTTTCTAGCCATGGAATTTGTAATGATGAAGCTCTTGACTTCTTGCCGTTGGGTAGGAGGCTGCAGAGAGCATCTTCTCAGGGTGGACTCACAATTTGGCCCTTAGTAACTATTCTGAACTCATTTATTTATGTTGTTTTGCATTTTGCCTACTCATATTTTCCCCCTTAACCTGTCAGACTTGATCTTTAGACAGCAGTCAGTGAGTGGCATTGAATATGTACCTGGAAGAACACAAAGGAAGGTGAGGTTGGATTGCATGCCACCTCACCCTTAGAATTCAAGAAACTGACGTGGTCGAACTTGGTGGAAGTCTAATGTCAAACTCTGCTCCTGGTGCTAGGAGTATTGCACTAGGAGTATTGCTTATATGTAGGGATAAACGCTAAGGTGTACAGTAGAGAAGGGTTCATCATGCTTTAAACATATCTTTGTGGTAGGCACAGGAAATTACCTAGGGAAAATTATATCAAGAAACATTCCACGACGTAATGTAAAAATTTAATCGAAAACGCAGACGGCCACAGCTTGGAAACAAAAAATCTTCAAGACTCCTCCCCTTGAAACAAGTAACGCACATATAAGGCTAAAGCTGTTAGAAATTAAAAATATACAAAAAAATAAAAATTACAAATAAATACATAAAATTAAATAAGTAAATTCAATGCAAGAAGATATTAACAGGCAAATGATTTCTAGGGACTCAGATTGCACGACCCTGGACTCATTTTGACTTCCTGTAAGAGCCATAACTTGCCAAATTTCTCAGTTAAAAAAAAAAAAGAAATCCAGAAACCTGAGTACCACCACCTAAACTTGAAAATCTCACATTAACCAGATGGCCATCAACACAACACAGTGAATAGCATTCAAGGCACAGTGGCTTTACCAAAAGCGTGAAGATAATGAGGACCCAGTTAATAGAGACATATTTGGTTCCCTTAAAAATATGTTAGCCTAACAAGACTTAGTATTATATACAGTACAATTACAAGTAAAATGAATGAGGGAGTATAAATAAAATAGCCTAACACGACTTAGTGCTATATACAGTTCAATTACAAGTAAAATGAATGAGGGAATATAAATAAGTTTCTAAAATAAAGTGTAATGGGCAAACGTTTTCATGAAAAGTAAAATAGAAGGAAAAAATACAGATTCTTGATGCTACCTTCCCAAACCTCTCTTGAGTAGAAACTACTCAAGGTATGGGCACACAGAGAAGTTACAACGGTCCTAATTATGCATACTCTGCATCAAGTTATCACACAACCAAGTGGAATCAAGGAACCCCAAAATGTATCAATTGTGGTTAAAACCATCATGCAGGATCTAAAATTTATTGGCACTATATGTACAATACAGAACTCAGAACATTTTAAGAGCGAGAGCAGGAATGGTCATCAAGGAGGCCAAATTTTAACTAAACTTCAGATGTTCAAATGACCCATCCAAAAAAAAAGGAAAATCATTAGATAAAATGGCCGCTCACCAAAACATTGGAAGAAGTGAGACAAAGAAGAAGAAGAAGAATAATAATAATAATAATAATAATAATAATAATAATAATAATAATAATAATAATAATAAGTATACATACATATATTGAATATATATGGAATCCTAAGTACTGTACAAACAGGATTCTGTAAACGAAAGGCAGTAGTAACAAGACGTCTACTGAAAGGTCTCAAGAAAGTGTCACCACTGATGATGAAATTCCTCTCTCCCTAATCTCAGGAAAAGCGACATTTTTGGAAGGAGATTTAAACAAAATATCTCTGCGTGGAGAGAATAAAGTAAACTAAATTCTCATTATATATAATATCACACATTACCATAGGTGATAAAACAAGAGCTAGGGTGTAGGTCCGGACTGGTTTCGACTTCATTTCCAATACGAATGACTGATACGTTGTGTTAGAAATCTCAATATATATGTTAGAGTAATATTGTGAAACCAGGGATTTCACGAAATCCCTGAAATTTCCAGGGAATTTGTGGAATCACCAATTCATTTAGGGACCTTTGATCCTCCATGGTCTAGTACTAAACACGGAGAAACAGTGATTCATCTACGCTGTTTCGCCGTGTTTGGTACTAGCCCCTTGGGGCTCAAATGTGTGTCGCCATGTTTAGTACTAGCCTCTGGGAGATCAAAACGTTTCGCCGTGTTTAGTATTAGCCCCTGGGGGATCAACTGTGCTTTGCTGTGTTTAGTACTAGCCCCTGGGGATCAAATGTGTTTTGCTGTGTTTAGTACTAGCCCCTGGGGATCAAATGTGTTTTGCTGTGTTTAGTACTAGCCCCTGGGGATCAAATGTGTTTTGCTGTGTTTAGTACTAGCCCCTGGGGATCAAATGTGTTTTGCTGTGTTTAGTACTAGCCCCTGGGGGATCAAATGTGTTTTGCTGTGTTTAGTACTAGCCCCTGGGGGATCAACTGTGCTTTGCTGTGTTTAGTACTAGCCCCTGGGGATCAAATGTGTTTCACTGTGTTTAATACTAGCCCCCTCAGGGATCAAGTGTCCCTAAGTGCATTGGTGATTTCACGAATTCCCTGAAAATGTCAGGGATTTCGTGAAATCCCAGGTTTCACAATCTTACTGTAACATATGTACTACAGGGACAGTACTGGAAAACATACACAACAGTTTGATGCTACTGATCCACCAGTGACAAGTGTCAAAGTAGTGTCTGTCCAGAATGGATATTGTGATTTCTAACACTGTGTATCAGTCCTTCGTCAGTGGCTTGGAAATAAAGTCGAAACCGGTCAGGATCTACATCCCGTCTCTTGTGTGATAAACGAACCCACGTGTTAAAGTGATTATAATCATATATGAGTGTGTGTGTTTGTGCGCTCAGCAGTTTTCAACTTTTAAATATATATTACATATTATTCAGGCTTGTTTCTCAAACTCTTTCCTGACTGTTTCATTGTAAAATTTTCCAATTTTTATTTTGAATTTTCCTTCATAATCATTCCCATTGCTAGCTGTTAAACTATCAGCCGCCTGTTCTGCGCGAGGTGTGTCTTGCCTGATAGAGCAGTCGATCATTTCCTCTGTATGATGATAAATGAACTTTGTTTTTCAACCTGTTCACTCTGATCCATTAACCAGATTTTTTCTTGGCTACCCAAACATTTTAGTTAGTAACTTGAATGTTTGGCGTCGGTAGAATTCCTGTGAAGCTCATTTCTCATTATATCCACACGTTCTGGAAAGAAGCTTTGTCTACTCAAATGTGTATACCCTCTGATTTTTTGGCATTTCTCCTGCAGGGTTTGATCAACTTTCCCTAAATTCTTGTGTTTCTGGCCTCTGTTTGTAGTGTATATACTGCACTCATGTATTAGTTTTTTTCCCAAGTATCGTCTCCATCATTTAATTTATTCATTCCTCTTCTGACACGCCTTCAGTCAGTTCCTCTTCGGCCAGTTTGGCTGCGCTAGTGTGGACTGTCTTTGACATCCTATCAATATTTGTATTTTTTCATATCACTCCTAAATGTATTTGTTCATGCAACTTTATATATAAATTCTTGCATACAATATGCTTCCTTGCAGCACATTCACACCCTTCCTACTCATTCCTTTTACAGTTGCTACCTTACCAGGCTTATTTCGACTGTACTTGCTCCATTGTACCGGCTGATACTGAAGCCATTTTATGAAAAGAAACTTCACTTTTATTTCCCCGGGGATTCCTTCCAATCCTGCTGGCTGATACTGAAGCCATATTATGAAAAGAACTAATTGTATTGAGATGTCCTTTTTTTGTGGAAAGAACTAATTTTATTGAGAAGTCCTTTTGTTTACCAATTCTGTATGCCCTGTCAGTAAGGGCATACAGAATTGGTAAACAAAAGGACATCTCAATAAAATTAGTTCTTTCCACAATATGGCTTCAGTATCAGCCAGTACAATGGAGCAAGTACAGTTAAAATAAGCCTGGTAAGGTAGCATCTGTAAAAGGAATGAGTAGAAAGGGTGTAAATGTATTGTGTACAAGAATTTAGATATAAGGTTGCATGAACAAACACATTTAGGAGTGATATGGAGCTTTGATTAAGGAGATTTATGTTAATTTTCAATTTGAAATGTACAGTTACCTGAAGTTTCCAAATTTTATTTACTTTTAAACTAATTTGAATAACCATCAATTGAACAGGTACAAGATGCCTGGGCAGCTGTTCAGTATTTGGCTACACTGATCTGAAGGAAATGTCAAAATCAACAAATAAAGGTTCCCGCAATAAAACTTGGACAAGGAGCTGTAGCTGGTAACACAAATTATAAAATGAAGTCATACTGTTATTGTTAATGATACTGAATTGTTTTTGGATTAAGAAATCTTGAATGAAATTAAATTAATGATTAAATTTTTTTTTTTTTTTGCTTTATCATTCAATATTTTTTTATTTTCTTTTTGTACTGTATTACATCACTTATAGTTACAGTTATGTTAATTATTTGAAATAAAATTCTTTTGTTTTAGCTTATGTCATTTTTATTACTACTAAAATGCTATGGGGGAAACCTTCAGAGGAGTCTTTGGTATTAAATAAACTTGATTATATCACTAGTACTGTTTACAACACGTGGTTTTGATACGAATATCCCTGTCATTAAATTTGGTTAAAGAAGGGCAACCATAATTCTCTTATTTGAACTGAAAGTTTAAAGAAGGGCAACCACAATTCTCTTATTTGAACAGAAAAGTTTAAAGAAGGGCAACCACAATTCTCTTATTTGAACTGAAAGTTTAAAGAAGGGCAACCACAATTCTCTTATTTGAACTGAAAGTTTAAAGAAGGGCAACCACAATTCTCTTATTTGAACTGAAAGTTTAAAGAAGGGCAACCACAATTCTCTTATTTGAACTGAAAGTTTAAAGAAGGACAACCATAATTCTCTTATTTGAACAGAAAAGTTTAAAGAAGGGCAACCACAATTCTCGTATTTGAACTGAAAGTTTAAAGAAGGGCAACCACAATTCTCTTATTTGAACTGAAAGTTTAAAGAAGGGCAACCACAATTCTCTTACTTGAACTGAAAGTTTAAAGAAGGGCAACCACAATTCTCTTATTTGAACTGAAAGTTTAAAGAAGGGCAACCACAATTCTCTTACTTGAACTGAAAGTTTAAAGAAGGGCAACCACAATTCTCTTACTTGAACTGAAAGTTTAAAGAAGGGCAACCACAATTCTCTTACTTGAACTGAAAGTTTAAAGAAGGGCAACCCCAATTCTCTTATTTGAACAGAAAAGTTTAAAGAAGGGCAACCATAATTCTCTTATTTGAACTGAAAGTTTATTAGGTGTCAGCATTTCTTATGTTAATGTCAGTGGATCTGCTGATCCTATTTCTATTTATTTAGTCCTGTGCTAAGGAACTCACGATGGGAGGTTTAGACCATGGATCTCATTTCAGTTATATAGAAGCGTTGACAACCTCCTCTGACAACCTTTTCCTGGAAAAATCAGAAAAAAATCCTAATGTAATTACGCTGGAACCCTAAGCTCCAATGAAAAGTAAGCAAAAAAAAAAAAAAGCAAATATCTTGACCCAACCTTGACTCACTTCGACTCCCTCTTTGGAAGTAGAAGTTGGTCAAGATTCCTGACTTTAGAAACAAACAAAATATCAGCATTGAAATTAGGAAACTTCCTGTTGAATCGACATTCAACGACTGAAATGTCATTCAGACAAATTAAAGTAGATGTGGTTGATGGAAACCACAACAAAAAATCAATCAGAAAATTACTTTATAAAAAATATTCATAACGTAAAAGTACATATAAAAAAAAAACATGACAATATGAAGTGTACAGGGTACCAAAGTACTCCCTGATGATGATGATGACGAACCAATAGAAAAGAATATATTGTTGCGTTCCCTTACGAAAAGGGACAACAATCTACGAGATTGCGAAATATACTACATAGCCAGTAGACGGGGTAATGGAAAAACATTGAGAATAGCAAAGATAAAATTTAAAGGACATGAATTACCCTTCAAAATTAAAACCATGGGCCAAAGCAGAGAACTGAGACCGTATGTTCCAAAACCACTACAGTGCCAAAACTGTAGTACGTATGGACATACAAGGAAAAACTGCCGTAATACATCTATATGTGCGTATTGTCGATCTGACAAACATACCACACAGTGGAGGTGTGGTGAACCAAAATGCGTGAACTGTGGACAAAATCACTATGCAAGATTTACGGAGTGTATGTGTTATATATACAATACAACACAGAATTAAATACTTCAGGAGAGGTCAGGAATGCCTGTAAGAGAGGCCAAATTAGAATATTAAAAGTTAGAGAAATGCTGGAAAAAATCACCATGCAAGATCTAAGGAGTGTATGTATTATATATACAATACAGAATTAAAATTACTTCAGGAAATGGCAGAAATGCCTATAAAAGAGGCCAAATTAGAATTAAAAGTTAGAGGAATGCGTGATCCCGCTACGTAACGAGCGTTTTCTACTATAATATGATCAATCAATGAAACAAAAATGGAAATAGGTAAGAGTAACAAAACCCTGATAGATAAATCTCAAAGAAAAATGACTACTTTGCAAGAAGAAACTAATATAGCAAAGAACCAAGAAACGTATACAAATATTTGTTCATATTCATTTGAGATATTAAGAGAAATGGAAACACTTGAGGATAATACAAGCACCACAGAAATATTAGAAGTCATGATGAATTAGAAGCTAAAAAAAAAAAAAAAAAAGAGGCCTTTAGAGAGAACTCCACCCAAGACCAACAAAAAGCCAACTATTATTAGAGATACATCCATTAAACTAAAGACGGGAGACTCAAAGAAAGAACATAAACCAAAAAATGATAAGAACATACCTCTGCCTCCTAAAGTAATAATAAAACCAATGGTAAACAGATACCCAGAACATCGAACAAACAGTAGAGGAACAAACCATTGACAAATCACCAATAATTGTCGCAGCAAGAGTAAACGAAAAAACGACGCACGAAACCACATGTGGATGTAATGAACGTTTCAGTGAACTGTGCAACAAAAACAAAAGCATAACAAAAAACAGTTTAACAAACACTGTACGAAATTTTATAAGATATAGAAATAAAGAAACTCTTAGTTTAGACACACGAAAATAGCTGTATGTGCACTGGACACCTAATATCTTATAAAGAAAAACAAGTAAATGTCGTGAATAAAATTTTAGAAAAAATGCAAATTGATGATCCACAAAATGAAAATTACACTTGAACACCCACGTAATATTTTCAATAATTATATTATACAATGGAACGTAAATGGTCTACAGACCAGATTACATTTGGGAGAAATACAACAATTACTAAGGGAATATGAACCAATGATATGTTTACAACATGTCAACAAAACAATATCAACGACAGGTAAAAATACCTTAGTATCTACATCTAGAGAGGAAGAAGGGAATTTAGGTACTGCTATATATGTACATAACAAAGTATGTTATGACAGAGTACCTGTCAACTTTACTGACTTGCAAATATCAAGTATTAAAATACGAATAAAAAACGATAATTACATAATTTATCATTTATACAACCAACCTAATAAAAATTATGACACTGATAAACTTAAAGATTTACTTAAAAATACCAAGGAACCTACATTAATAGTAGGTGATTTTACTGCTCACAACCCAACATGGGACTGTAATTGTACAAACTCAAGTGGGACAAGGAATAAAATAGAAGAGTTCGTGGATTCAAACGACATGTGGTGTATAAGTGATAACCAAATTAGCACATATTTTTCAAAAGCACATGGAACATTTTCCTCAGTAGACTTTACTCAATGTACAACAAGTACAGTTGACAAATTAGATTGGAATACAGTTGATGACTTGCACACCAGAGATCATTTCCCAATATTAATTTCCTTATTACAAAATAATCCTGCAAAACATGTCCCTCACTGTAACATTTATAAAGCAGATTGGGAGTGATATGAAACGCACACTAGAAATATCCCATCATTTGATTATTTAAAAGACCATAATGAAACTAATAAATTTCTTGTTGATTTTCATTCAAAATGCTGCAGATGAATGGTGTAAAGCTATAATAATAATTCCTATCCCCAAACCTGGAAAGGGTCCCAGTAATGTAAATAATAACAGACCAATTTCTTTAGCAAGCTGCTTATGCAAATTGTTAGAGAAAATGGTAAATGCTTGACTAATATGGCACATTCAAGAACATCAAATTTCGACTCCCACTCACTTCAGGTCACAATATAACAGATCTACATTAGATTCTCTCCCTAACTTGGAAGACCATATACGTAGAGGTTTTGAACAAAAACAAATTACTGTGGCTGTCTTTTTTGACAGTGAAAAAGCATGGAGGTATGCTATATTAAAAACTTTACAAAAACAACAACATCTGTGGACATTTACCTAGGTTTATCCAAAGCATTTTGACAAATTGCAGTTTTCAGGTGAGAATTGGTGATGTTCTGTCTAGAACATTTCCATTTGAAAATGGTGTTCCACAGGGAAGCGTCCTTAGTGGCACACTGTTTACTTTAGTAATTAATGATATCAGTAATATTCTACCTACTGGAATTAAAAGTAACCTGTATATGGATAATTTTGCTATATATTATTCAGCATCTCAAATAAAACATGTAGAACGAATCATTAATCAAAGCATAGTAAAAATGGATGAATGGCCACCATCTGTAGGCTTTAAATTTTCCATAGATAACACTCAAGCAACCATGTTTTATAAAAAAAAAAAGTGGAAAACTGTGAAGAAATAGATATAAAAATCAGAAACCATAGTACACCAACTGGCCAAACAGCAAAATTTTTGGGATTAGTATTCGATACTCACCCTAACTGGAAACCCCACATATCATATGTAAAATCAAAATGTAAAAGAGCATTAGAGCTAATTAAAAAATTGTCGAACACTACTTGGGGAGCTGAGAGAGATACCCTTACTGTACTGCATAAAGCAACAGTTCTGTCCATCATTGATTATGAAAGTGAATTATATGGCTCAGCATCGGACGCAGTGCTGAAAATGTTAGACTCTGTTCACAAAGAAGGCCTTAGAATATGCTCAGGAGCCTTTAGATCACCATCAAAATCATCTATACAAGTTGAATGCGGTGAACTACCTCTGTCTCTCCAAAGAGAGCTAGTAACAATGAAAAGTGCTCTAAGAATTCGGACAAGTGATTCTCCAACGAAAAATTATTTGAGTAAGAGATGACTTTATAAATAACCATCCACCACCTTTCCCAATTAGAGCTAGAAGATTGTTTAAGTCGCTGAATATAAATATACAAGCGCCTTAAATAGCAAAATCACCTCCTCCCTGGACAATGAATAAAATGAGAATTTATACACTTGAAATATATATCAAAAAGTTACTCATATTCACCAGAACACCATAGACAACATACAATAGAGCATATAAGCCGAAAAGGTCCACATTACACAATATATACAGATGGATCTAAATCAGAGCACGAGTGGGATATCCTGTAGTGTCCCAAGATAAAATTTATCAGTTCTCTCTACCTAATAATGCTTCAATATTCACAGAATTGTGTGCAATTGCATCAGCTATAAAAACAATTAAAGAAACGTGATTCAATAATTTTGTGATTTTTAGTGACTCGAGAAGCGCTATAGAGGCTATTCAGAGTTACAAATCAAAGAATAATATTGTACAACAAATTAAATTATTTCTCCATAACTTATATAATATGGAAAAAATTAGAAATATGTTGGATCCCTGCCCATGTAGGGATCAAAGGAAATGAAGAGGCAGATAAAGCAGTCAAAGAAGCAACCCATATGACAAGATCAAATGTGAATATCCCTGTTAAAGGTGGGTATCATAAATTAATGGCGATATACATGGAAGAAGAACCTGAAAATAATAAATTAAAACAAATAAAACCTAATGTTAAAAAATGGAGTTCATCATATCACACAGAGAGAGAGAGAGAGAGAGAGAGAGAGAGAGAGAGAGAGAGAGAGAGAGAGAGAGAGAGAGAGAAATGCACAAGCAATTCTAACACATCTCAGAATAGGCCATACTCGTCTGACACATGGACACTTAATGAGCAGCCCACGTGGCCTGGCTCCCGAGTGCTCAGGGTGCAAGGTGATAATAATGGTCAGACATGTTGCGTGTGTCCTAAGTATGACCAACAATGTCAACTTTTGGAAATAAATCAGTGAAGGAAATTTTGTCTGAATCTTTTACATTTTCAGTTCCAGTTTTGATGTTCATGAGGAACTGTGATTTAATTAATAAAATATAAGAATAATTAAATAAAGGCACGAAAACCCTTATAGCATTTGTCGAATTTAAACAAAAAAAAAAGCAAAATTTTAAAATTTTACTTAACTTATTCTGAATTTTAATTTACCTTTTTAGTGTTTATGTAAGGAAGCATTATTATGAAAGCATGTGCCTATGCAGTTTTTAATTTCATTTTAATTCGTTCACCATCATTCTGAATGACTTATTGGGTCCCAGTGCTTGGCCTGAGGCCTGGACCTGGTATTTTATTCTAATGCTTAGGGCCAGCCCTATGAGAGCTGAAAGTCAGCTCACTGGTCTGGTTAAACTGCTTTAATAATAATAATAATGATACTTTTCTTTGGGCTCAGCTTATGAGTGGTAGTCTTAGACACAAGGTTAGTTTTAGCAACCGTGTTACTGATGGAAATTACGTTTAACACTTTGGCCAGATTTCTGAGTTTTTGAACAAATAAGGGAATGATGACGTGTGCTACAAGTTTTATACTTTCGGGCTGATACAACACTCGCTTCTACGATGTCCTTTTCCAAGGCAAATAAAACACTGATTGTTTTGAATTAAGCCCCTCTTCCGGTCGCTTACGTTACTAAATTTGCGACATTCATTCGCGGACTGCCCTTTGTTACAAACGGGACAAGATTTAACGTGAGCAGCAGCTAACTGGCTGTTCGGTCTTAGACTTTGGGGAGTTTGATGACAAGTGCGTCGTGATAGCAATGTCGCTCAAAGTGCGGATATGAAAGTCTAGAGCATCATATAGGTCTAACAAGGAATAATCTGCCTCCTGCAGAAAATTAACTATATGAGGGTAAACACCTCTGGCAACATGCTTCTTGTTTACGAGGTTAAGAACTAATCATTCTCCTCCTGAGATGGAGTTAATTCTCTCGATCTGCTCTAGAACTATGTTAAGTTCGAAGTGGAACTTTCTTAAACTATCATACTCGAAAGTAGGGAGTGGCAGTTCCCCTAATCTGTTAAACGACAGTGCCAAAATCTGTTGCGTGTTGCCATATAACTTGTCTAACAGTTGAATGGCTACTTAATCAGTTTAAACGACTCCTCTCCTAGCACGCTAAGCAGGTGTGTAAACTTTGTGATTGGGTTTAACTCTGACCGTTTGTACACATACACGTTAAACAGCTGCCTAAAGGTTTTATATTCGCCCAATTCTCCTTTAAAGGTTGGCAATTGAATTTCTTTTAGTTTCCCTTGAGAAGGTTGATAGATCTGAGCGAGTTGTGATATCTGGGCCTGAAGGGCACTTTTTGCAGCTCCAGCTTCGCTGAGTGCATTGCAAACATCTTGCCTGATAACCCCTTCACGTTTCACTCCAGATTTTAAAACCTGTTCAAGTTCATGATAGGTCTGCTCGATTTTCTTGATCAAGTCTTTATAAGTTTCTGCAGTGCGAGATTGTTGAAGTTTGTGGCTGCTTCTTTATATGATAATAATTGAGAGGAATGATCAACAAACTTAGGACCTCAGTCGCCATTCTCTTTACGTTAAAGTTACTGAATTACCAAGCGATAATCTAAATTTTATTCTAAATTTTTATGCGCTCGGCATTTCAATTTCTAAAATTACACAATAGTTGAATTTATGAATTAATCTACGTTACCTTGAAGCCTGCGTCGGTCGTTTCTAATCATCCTCATTAAACTGTTAAAGAAAATGACTCACACCTCCTCGTTAAAGTGCACACCGTCACTTGCTTCCATAACGGTACAAGTTACCATTCATGGATAGGCGTCAAACACCATGGTTCTTAACGCTTACTACAGTAGCGGCGAATTCGGGCATTCAAATTCCTTACACGGCGCTTGTACGTTTCTGTACTGATCATGTGATGGTTGCAAGCTGGGTAATCGTGCAATTCACAACTGCAGATTGCCAGCGTATGTGTCAAAGCCCTTAGTCTTTCAGCCAACATTTTTAATCTGTCCCAGACAGGTTTAGATTCGTGCACCGCCTGGTCATTGCCTCCTACATGCAACAAAATCGAATTGACGCATCCAGAAGTTCTCATGTTCAAAATGTGTGGTGAAGCCACCTGGTTTTCCATAAACCTCTACAACCACTCCTTCCATTACCTGCAGGGCAGGAGGTAGTTGCAAGTGCCCTATCAACGCTACTCTAAATGTCATAACCCACCACGTGATCTATGGCTCACAGTCCACATAGTCCATCGAAGGACCACTTTGTCGAGAAATTTTCGACTATATTGAGTGGACTGTATGAATTTTTCTGATTCTTATCCTGGATTTTATAGGCTTGGGATGTGCAGTTCTAAAGACATGAATACAAACCCCAGATTCAGGTGTTGGATCATACAAACTAGCTAGATTTTTACAATTTCATTACAAAAATTAAACTCTACTAATGCCCTGGCTGTGCACATTTTCTTTACGTCTAACAACAACGAAACTAACACAAACTAGCAACAACCATGTTAACAAGTTGGCCTCGTAGCCAAAGGTAACACAAAGTATTTTAAGGGCAGAACTAACAGCAATTTATGAATTGCGGGGCTTCGCAAAAGGCAGCGTAGTCTAAGAACAGAAAAAACTAGAATGCCAAAATTATTCTTCTGCATTAAGAATGACTATGATCACTTCTGGACAGGGGCAAGTTACACTTAAGTTTTTAAACTGGAGCAAGAAAAACACTTACTTACTTGGAAACGGAATTCTAGTCTACCTTCCCTGATCACTCGTTCCTCTGACACGCTCAGTGTCTTTTTCATTACAAGGATTACTTAGATACGTTTCGATAAGAAGTAACGCTGGACTTTGCCACAGCGTACAAGTCTCCAGCGCACTGGCCCTCTGTGAAGGAGTACTGTAGCTATAGGTAAGAAGGACGATTGCTGGTCGACCTCAGCTTTTATAGTCACGTCTAGGGATGCTTCTAGAACATTTTCCAACGTCCTTGTATTATAAAAATTTTTCTTCCAGAATGGCAGTCAGAGAAGGTACTCTAAATTAACAATGCAACCATTGTTGCACGTTACTGAATCTACAAAGGGGTATAGAAGAAAATACATGACATCAAAAAGATCATATGAAAAACTTCGTGTCATCCGCGTCATTCCAAATTGTGTGTCGATTGCGTGTCTGATGGACACGTATATGGCGCGAATGATTTAACTCCCATGACCATGCCCATGACTATTAAACAATGCTTAAAACGACTGGACAAGTGTTTTACGACGTCAAAAATTCTTCGCAGTAATTTTTGACACAGTAGTGGTGCGAAGAGGCTACAGTTTTGATTTATTATCAAATAAACAAAATGACAGAAATACAATTATCACAACCAAAGTGTGTATCTTCTTACCAATAAACATGGAACAAAAAACTTTAAAAACGGTCATGCAACTAGACTTAAAAAAGCAAGCATAAACATGCTCAGTAACAACTATATTATTCTCCGTCTATAATAAACATGATGCACAAATCATTCCAAATATATATATAAAAAAAAGGAGTTTTATCTGTCAGTAGAGTATTCTGTGCCATTCATCACGCAATGTGAATAACAAAAGTGTCACAAAAATAACGTGAAGCATTATGACTTCGAGCGATCTCCATCAACCCCCTTATTATACCATTCTGGCACACCCTTAGTAGTTTCACGCTATTTTCGGTTTATTTAACATTATTTCAGGATTTTTTCATATTTTAATTGCTATAGAGCTGTTCCTTAATAATTTATTCAGATTCTGGAAGCATATTTTCCTTCGTATAATGCTTTTTTACTTCGAAATACTGCGAAAATAAGCCTTCAAAGACAAAGAAATTATTTAAAATAGTTATCCCTATATTATTGATGTACGTTTTCTTTATTGCGTTTTCATTTATAGGAAATAGGCTGACAACTAATTCTGACAGTGAGATTAATCAAGACGTATTTCGAGTAAAATCGACCATAAAACCGACATATAATCGTATATATAAGAACTTGTGTTAATAGAGAATACTTTCACGCCGATCTGAGACTAACAAAGCTCGCAATAAGATGAAATAAACAGTAAATAACGCACGGAATTTGTTGCTGTTCACTCCAAAATTATCGAAAGAGGACTACATTGTTTGCAGCGTAACTTAGGCCAAATTTCGTCTTAAATCGTTTCGTATAATGAAAAATAACTTTGTCTCATATAAATAGAGTAAACAGCGATTCATCTACGCTAACCAGAAGCCAGAAATTCGCTCTAAATTGAGTGAAATATGGTCAAAATAACTTACGTAGGTTTCCAACCCAAAACATTGAATTAAATCGAAGACTTTAGTTATGAAGTTTATTGCCTGCACTTTTTGGCGCTTTTTACGAATACGTAAACTTTAAATGGCATTCTCTCCGTAGATATTAAGATAATCTAACTGCAATGGTGGTCAAAATACGTAAGATATCATACGAAATCATTGTTAATAGCAATAAATAGTAGAATGTAGATGTATCGCAATAACCGCATTTTTGGCCCGTTTGAATAGCCGTCCTCGAAGCGAAATTTCGTTTCTTGTTTCGATAACAGGTGGCTCTAGTGCTCCCAACCCCATGAAGCGAACAAAATATTTCCTTTTTTCAAACAAAGTCGTAAATAAGTTAGTTATGTGGGCGTCGAATATGACGTTTTTAGACGTTGGTTGATGCGAAGTATGTAAGACAACGTTGGTTAGGAGTGATAGAAGTGTTTGGAACGGGTATGATAAGTGCGGTAACCTTACACAGAGTCGAAATTATCGTAAAATTGTTCGTAAATCGTCGTTATGGTTGCCGAGTCGTGTCAGGAAGAGAGAGAGAGAGATTGACTTACGGTTACTAAAACTGGTGTCACAACGAGAGAGAGAGAGAGAGAGAGAGAGAGAGAGAGAGAGAGAGAGAGCTTGACACTGCAAACAGTTCACATTAGAGTTAAGGTTCCACGGCAATTTTAGCTTAATACAAAGTCCATCACGTTCATTTTGGTTAGCTGACGTACACTTGGGGACAATGAACTATTCTGTTACAGGTCAACGTCTAGATATTAACAATACTAGTTGATGGGAGCCTACAGAAAGTCCATGAACCAGCGGGCGACAGGAAAAACAGTACATTCGTCCATTGTGCACGTTTTAAGCAATGATAGTATTTGTTCTGCGTATACGTCAGTACAAGTGTTGTCATCTTAGGGGACATTTATTTTGTCATGAATCATGCAAGCGATATTGAAACCCTGCGGAAAAATGCCTTCTCTACAATAATTCGCATACAAATTATGGAGTATTTTCATTTCCGACGAGAGAGAGAGAGAGAGAGAGAGAGAGAGAGAGAGAGAGAGAGAGAGAGAGAGAGAGAGAGAGAGAGAGAGAGCTCTGAAAAGGCAAATCTGAAGATGTCCCTAGGAAGGGAGAAAACAAATCTATTCATTCGTTTTTCTTAAGAGTAAGTTAAGGCTGACTCTGCCCTTTTGTGACAATGATATATTTTTGGTAGAATCAACCCGAAGGTGTGATCGAGGGACGAAAAAGAATCATTACCGGAAATGCTTTTATGTGTAGTAATAGTTAAATGGAAGTTAACCGAATATCCTAACCATTGGCGTTCCTGAGGGAGGGCGGGGGGGGGGGGGCGCTGTTTGAAATCGCCCCCCGGGACCCAAAGTGAGCGGGGGGAGGGGGCCAAAATGCGAAATTTAAGCATTGCTGCTATGACAGGACAAGCTAAATTTCTGAAATTTGCATTTACAAATGCCTTTAAAATGATCCTACAATTGCTCATATTTTTAAAAATTCCCCCCCCCCCCAACCCCAGCTGCTTTGGCTTGCTTAGCTCGCTTCCCACCCCAAAAGAGGGGCCCCAAATGGGGCTGTGACCCCCGGGCCCCAAAATGTCTAGGAACGCCTCTGATCCTAACCGTGTTTTTGTAAAGAAACTAATGTACCCTTGCCAAAATAAATATAAAACGAGGCACAGACGCCAAGTCCCCAACACTAGGGAAGTTTCATGTGGGGCATAATTTGGGCCTGGACCAAGGTGCCTCTCTTATACAAACTTTTATAGGAACCAATGGCATAAAGGGGGCTGTCCCCAGGGTGTTCGACGCTACACCTTTCAGAAACAGAAAGCCAGTCAACTTGCCTTCAGATAAAGACTGTCTCTCTCAGAGCAGGACATTCTTCAGAAGCACAGTGAATGGTTTTCCCTTCTCAGTTGTCCTAACGCTTGGCGACTGGCCTACAGGAAGGAAAATGTTAGAATTTAAACTGACAGCTTCTTCCGTGACAAATATATAACTGATGTTATAGCGAACAATGATAATAGACAATGATATACGAGCATAATGCAGTGATTATCAGTTCGTATCCATTTGGAAGCAATTATAACTTAGGTAAAAAATGCCTTCGAAATTAATCAGCTATTAATAACAATATTCTCTATACCATAATACTAATGTTATAGCAATCTATAATAATAACATATGAGCATAAAGCACCGATCATCAGTTCGTATCCATTTGCAAGCAATAACATCATAGGTAAAATATGCCTTCGAAATTAATCAGTTATTTTAATAAAATTCTCTATACCATAATTCTAATGTTATAGCAATCTATAATAATAATATATGAGCATAAAACACCGATCATCGGTTCATACCCAATTGCAAGCAATTATAACAGATAAAACTGCCTTCGAAATGAGACTGATTGACCAACATGCAATTGATTGACAGGACGGCTTACCTGGCTGAGGAGGTACGTGACGTAACACTCTCTTGCTGACAGCCGAATGGTAACTGAGGACGACAGAGAGAGACGGGGAGGGGTAGGGGGCGGAGTCAAGTCCCCCGGTACAGATTACTCCATCGTACGTAACAAAAAGAATCGTCTTACAAACAGTTACATTTATCACGACTTCACTTACAAAATCTTTTAATACGTCAAAGTATATGTTAAAGTATTCTATAATCATACAAAATCTATAGGTAATGTGGGAATGTAAAGAGGAGAAACAAAAAGAATGTTATACCTCAAAATTTCACATTGTCGGAAGTCCTGTACCGGAGGAGAATCCGGGCGATTCAGTTAATTAGCTACGGGAGCGGTGGCGGAAGTTAACGTGGGGTAGGGTGAGGTCAGGTCAGCTGACCCAGCTGTCGTATTACTGAGATACTGGTAGGATATATATAATTATAATATAATTATATATATCCTATATATTCTATATATATTAATTCCACGAAGAGCCATTCGTAAGATACACATTGCAGAATCCATCTATCCGATTTAATGATTTGTCAGAAATAATATTGATATCGGTGTCTGTACATGTTGAATAACTAGAAATTGACAAAAAGTGAATGATAGCGACAGTATTTCCACGGCATTTAATTAATGAGCCTTCTCTATTCGTCTTACAATCTTTCATCAGCTTGTACTTGGTGTATCAAGTTTCCTAACGACATATAAACATCTCCGTTGTCTTGGGTTAAGTTCCTCTAACGTGTCGACAGAGCACTGGCCTTCATCTATGAGAGTAGTAGTACAAAGCGAATGAATTGAGATTCGTGATGTACGACTAAACGGTATTGCTGGTTGGAGGTGGGTGCTGGTTCTGGTAGCCGTCCCCCTCCCACTGGTGTGGTTGTCCCCCTCCCACTGGTGTGGTTGGTACTATGGGCTGTCCATTGTCTAGGTAACGTGCGCTTCTCTCTCTTATGAAGGTGTTTGGCAAAGTCAGCTGATTTTTCATTCCCCCTATGATGTTGAGAAATTTTTTTTTCTTCACTGACACCATATTAAAGTTAAGCTACCTAGAGTCCTAGCACTAGTTAAGTGCTTATTCCACTGCATTTATCCATGGGCCGTAATATGGCTTAGTACCTTATTCCAACACTTCCATTCTACACACGTTCACGAAGACCAAGTGGGCCAGTGAACACTAGTGGTTAAATGGAGGTTAGGACAGTGAAGTTAATACCTGAAAATTTTAGACACCAGTAAATTAGCATATATAAATTTTCGCTAGCTTTTATAATTACCATCTTTAATTTTCATACAATATTACTCTAGTTCTTAACTTGAAGTGACAATGGTTGCCTTTCTCACCTATATATCAAGGTATTGCTGGCACTCTGCCAAGCTTTAATTGTTAGTGTAATACTCCCAATAATGTTTTAAAATCCCTGTAACAAGATTCTAGTCTCCTCTAGAGATCCAGATCAGTTTCTCCATAGGTCTAGTCTCCTCTAGAGATCCGGATCAGTTTCTCCATAGTTCTAGTCGCCTCTAGAGATCCGGATCAGTTTCTCCATAGGTCTAGTCTCCTCTAGAGATCCGGATCAGTTTCTCCATAGGTCTAGTCTTCTCTAGAGATCCAAATCAGTTTCTCCATAGTTCTAGTCTCCTCTAGAGATCCGGATCAGTTTCTCCATAGGTCTAGTCTTCTCTAGAGATCCGGATCAGTTTCTCCATAGGTCTAGACTTTTTGTGGGGGGGGGGGGGGCTGCTTACTGAGACCATCAGTTGCCTAAAATCATTTCCTCAAGTTATTTGGGATGATAATGCTTGAACTAGGTGTTCATAGCTTTCTCCTCAACTCATGTTTAGTGACACTAGTTCAGATATTTTTCACACTCTACAGAAGCTGCTTTTTGCACACCAAATTTCTTTCAGCCATGATGAAATCTATGAAAACCATAATACAGTCACTAAATTATTAAAAGGACATTGGTAAGTGACAAGCTGACTCAAATACTATGCACTTAACAGGGTGCCAAGCAATACTAGTTTTATTACAAACTAAAAAAAAAAGTAGATTTACAGTAATTTTTTTAACTAGTTACAGTATTCAGTTTAAATACTCAACTGCACAACTTCCAAAGAACCCTCTCTCCGTATGTTACACAAGTGAGGCACCTTATGCCTCAAGGGCAGAGTCTGGTAAAAGTCCAGTAAAAGTAGATCAGTTGCAAGCATGCCCAGTCAAATCTATGCCAACGCTGGACACATACGAGCATTGAGAAATTGTCACAAATCCCAAGCAGTAGGAAATCTCTTGGAGACTGCAACAGAAACAAGATTCTAAAAACAGTGGCCAGAAATCTCGAGTTCCTGGAATGGTTATTCAACCGCTTGTGATATCACATGAACTTAGTCTTAAAAAGTATTTGCATTCACCCAAGCTTTCACGAAGAGTAGTCTTCCTGAAAAGAAATGTCCTCATTTAGTCACACTACAAACAATTTAAAAAAAAAAAAAATGCGAATATTACGTTCAGAAACTTGTTCAACCTTCAAATTTAAACAGATTTAGGTTACACAAGATTTCCTTAATGGCCTGTCCCCACTAGCGGGCATGCCCGACGGGCACTTCCACCTGTTTATATTTTCTCTCGCTTCTGAAGCAGCGTTACCAGACAATCGCATCGTTCTGGCTCCATACTCGGTCGGTCAGTACAGTAGAACGGGTTATGGGAACAGTGTTTGCCCGTCGGGCAGTGCCTGCTAGTGTGGACGGGGCTTTACACCCAACCTAATACCATTTGTAATGGTCTCGTCATTTAGAGACCAGCAGGTTCAAAATAAAAACACGAAATGGGACTGGAATGACTGACAGAAGGTGAGACAAACGAAGAAGAAGGGAACTAACAAAAATAAATAACCTTAAAATGAATTTATTACACAAATATTCATAATGTACAATTGAGTCAGGTTCAGTAGATGACATTTAAAATGCCCAATAAACATTACAAACAATGAACTACACACTCAACAGGGGTAATAAATAAAACCCAAGTAATTAACAATCACCCTTCAAACACAGTCATTCTCCATACGACGAAAACAAACTCTTAAACAAAGAAATATTCAAATCTTGGGCAGTATAACAATATAATAATCTACCGGCAACATAATTACAAAAACAGTCAGCATAATTAGGCAGTACAACAATAAATACAAACTAAAAGCCTAATAATTCAAGTCATAATAATGCTCAAAACAGGCATTGAACAATACGCAACACTAGGTCAATAAACAATAAGCAATACCCAGGCAGCAAAAATAATTACACAAGAGGGAGAATAAGAAATGTATAAAAATAAAAATAAAATAGACACTCTCCACATAGATGGAGGGGACGCTGCAAAGACCCTTAAGTAATGCCTACAGTGCACCGCGTGAGGTACACTGACGGCGCTACCCCTGGCGAGAGAGGTGGAGGTCTTCTGCAAATTAATCCTGACATAAACTCCGCCATATAAGGTTTTTGGGGAAACTTTCCTCTGGTGCTCGTACGTGCGAGAGCGCTGGTGTCTTAGCTGACCACCTAAACGTATCACACTAACATGAAACTGCTGTTTCTTTGTTTATTTTACTTTTATTTTATTTTTTCTTTACTCTGGATTTATTTCGTGTATGCTGTATGCTGAAGAACATACCCTATGGTTAACGCTGAAAGGACCAAATTAATGACACTTGAACCGAAAAGATTCATTGACTATGGAGATCTGGAGTTGTACGTGGATGAAGAGAAGTTGGAATTCGTCCAGTCCTTCAGATACTTGGGTATACATATCAACTGTGACCTTAAGGACGATGAGCACATCACCTCATCAGACCGCGGTCACTGTATGAGAATCCATCTGTTGCTCCGGAGTTTTTGTATGTGACAATAATGTTAAAGTTCACCTGCGTAAATCATTCTGCACCTGGCTCTGTGTTGTTCCACTCACTCTGGAAAGTAGAAAGGATAATCTGAACAAACTTCTTGTCTGTTATAATAGTTCACTGAGACGTTTTATCAATATTGACAGGTTCTGTGGTATTTCTGAACTGTAAGGTGTTCCACTCGCGTTGGAAAGTAGAAAGGACACTCTGAACAAACTTCGTGGCTGTTATAATAATTCCCTGAGACGTTATATGAATATTGACAGGTTCTGTGGTATTTCTGAACCTTTTGTTAAATTTGGTATTCCTACATTCCAAGTTCTTTTAAGGAAAAATAGTTAGTTTGTTCCTTCGGCTTAGCAAGACAAATAATGGTCATATTAAAGCAGTTTTTAATTGTACTTTTTCCAGAGGGTCAACAACATTTTTAAAAGTTAGTGATCTCATTTTTTAGTAAGTCATAAAAGTAAACAGTTAGATATCTAATTTATAATAATCTTTTTGTATCATGTAATTTACTAAGACTTAAAAGATAAGGTTTTTAATAAGTGTGAAATTATACTTTATAGCGGTATGAATATTTATGCAATATTCTCTGTAAAATCTTTTGTAAAAACGTGTATGTGTAAACATTTTATCTAATGTATATGGCTTCCAGCTGGAATAAAGGATTCAATTCAATTCAATTCAATTCAGTTCAGCTCAATATACCTACTGCACAAGTAATATGGGGATTTTTAAAATGTTTTACCATTACCTGAAGGTACCATCTGGCGCTGCGAAGATATTTTATTGTCCTTTGTACTTCTGCGGCAGCATGTGAGAACTACTATTTACAAATTCATACATGTAGGATTAGACTGGAAGTAACTGCTAACACATACTGTCTAAGCCGGTCTAAGCAGGTAAACACAAATATTCTAAATTCAAGAATCTGGGATCTATGAACATCCAACAGCTTTCCAAATGAAATCTGGAATTTACGAGGCGTAAATATTAATGGGGTGCTTTTACACAGGAGATGCCAAAGAGGCTTCACTCTTCCATGGGTCACTGCGGAAGGAGGCAGAAATATCCTTTGCTGAGACTGACACAGTTGTTAAGTTCTGTATCTACTCTTGGGCAAGTTTCCGTGTCAGGATAGAACTATCTCGTCTGGCTCTGGGATGGAATACCGTTTTGGTCGAACTCCAAGTCTGGAAAGAGAAACAAACCAGCTTTGCATTATTATTATTATTATTATTATTATTATTATTATTATTATTATTATTATTATTATTATTATTATTATTATAGAACTATCTTATCCGGCTCTGGGATGGAATACCGTTTTGGTCGAACTCCAAGTCTGGAAAGAGAAACAAACCAGTTTTGCATTATTATTATTATTATTATTATTATTATTATTATTATTATTATTATTATTATTATTATTATTATTATTATTTAAAAATACTCATAGTAGCATGAGTCTTAAAATGGAGAAGCAAGTCCACCGTTATATATATGTACAGATATTTAAAGATAAATCGATATAGATAGCTTTCCGGAACTACATATATTGATTTATCTTTAAATGTACATATACATAACTGTGGATTTGCTTCATTATTATTATTATTATTATTATTATTATTATTATTATTATTATTATTATTATTATTATTATTATTATTATTATTAGAAGAAGACAATAGTGACTGAATACTTCACAAACTTTTGATAGCACGAAGCCTTACCAGGTTTGCTCCGAAGGCAGAACGCCTGGTTTTCAAAGAAGAGAACTACGGCAGAGGTTGCTATCCCTAGGGCCAGGATGAAGAAAGCTGCCTGCAAGTGCACGAGAGTAATTGCACCAGGGCCACTGTCCGCACTGGTCTCTTCACTACTCGCGCCACCCCCTTTCACCGAATTCACTTCATCGCGTGCCCATTTAGCTATCAAACCAGCTTCTGTCAGTTGCGATAACCTGTGATGAATTCAGGGGTCTTTGTTACCCTTAGGTTAAGGCAGGCAAGACTAATATTTTGGAATATTATCATTATCAAATAGTTTCTGTTCGTAGGCCATAATAATCTTTCCCAGAAAAGCAGTTTCTGCAATCAGTCTCAAATTCTTATTAGGCATAAATTTGTGGAGGTTGCGATAACCTGCGATGAATTCAGGGGTCTTTGTTACCCTTAGGTTAAGGAAGGCAAGACTAATATTTTGAACTATTATCATTATCAAATAGTTTCTGTTCGTAGGCCATAATAATATCTTTCCCAGAAAAGCAGTTTCTACAATCAGTCTCAAATTCTTATCAAGCATAAATTTGTGGAAGTTGCGATAACCTGCGATGAATTCAGGGGTCTTTGTTACCCTTAGGTTAAGGAAGGCAAGACTAATATTTTGGAATATTATCATTATCAAATAGTTTCTGTTCGTAGGCCATAATAATATATCTTTCCCAGAAAAGCAGTTTCTACAATCAGTCTCAAATTCTTATAGTCTCAAATTCTTATTGAGCATAAATTTGTGGAAACTGGCACTTTATAAAGAACTGCAAAAGGAATACTCACGCTCTGTCGAAGACTCTTTTACAAGGAGCTCCGCTATTCAGAGCCATCCCGTACCCCTGAGGGTAGAAGCTTTGCCGAGCCAAGTAAAACTTTTCCCGGCCCTCCCTTGTGGCACGAATTTCGCTTGCTAGCATGGCACTTATAAATCCAAACTTTCCCGACAACGCCTAAAGAAAGAAAGATCACGAGTGAGGATACAAATGGTAACTTGTGAGGAAAATATATTCTGAAGTAAGTTTTAAAGCTTTAAGATCTTTCCTAAGCTTGGAACACGCAAACTTTCTCATCAGTGTAGATACATTGCACTTCTTTTTCAAACTGGATGCACAACAGGTTACAGTATCGACAACTAATGTCAAAATAAAGCATCCCGACAGTGACTCCCACAAAGCTATTGAAAAAAAAATCATAATTCGTCAGGTAATGTTGCAAGAACACTCACCCGCGCCTTTTGTTGCAACACCTCTTGCCCTGTCAGCAGTTTTTCGGTCTGGGAAATTGACACGTTTATTCTCTCTCTTTCTCTCTCTCTCTCTCTCTCTCTCTCTCTCTCTCTCTCTCTCTCTCTCTCTCTCTCTCTCTCGTCATCTATTTATTAGTAAGCATACTTACTTTGGCAATCCCTTCGTCGTCGTTCTCCACGTAGTTAGCTTTGCTAAACAAGTCCCAGATATCCTTGTAAATCCCGGAGGTGGCCTCCTGCTTAGAGTGAGATAGAGCTGTATTTGTATGCGTAATTTCATTGATAGTCTTTTATTGATGATTTCATTAATTATAACAGACAAACTAATCTCTATATAACTGTTCCTACCTCTAACAAGCCAATATGCTAATCTGCACAGAAATATTATGTTAACACTGTTTTATATATATAATTCAGAAGTTACACAGCCAGCATTGGATAGCCTGTGATACATGAGAGAGAGAGAGAGAGAGAGAGAGAGAGAGAGAGAGAGAGAGAGAGAGAGAGAGAGAGAGAGAGAGAGAGAGAGTTTGCTTTACCCCAAAATCTATTTGCGCACTGACTTCAGAGGAACTCAGAAATTCAGCGCTGGAATGTTTTAGACATTTTAGTATTCCCGAGAAAGCCCCACCTTGAAGATGAACTCGTTGCTCGTGGCGTACTCTACCGACAGGGTAAATTCTCCTTTCTTCATGGAGGCCAAGAGATCGTTCAGGGAGTCAATGGGTTTCTCGAACTGTGGCACTGCCAATACGGCTGTCAACGTCCCTTGGTACAAGGCTGCAGAGAAATGGTTAGAAACATCTGTTACTGAGTGCTTTGTCAGCGACGCACCCTTGTCGTCTGATAAAGAATGTCTTATTCTTTCCTCGTCATGTTTCCTGATAAAATAGCTGACAACACAAGTGAGGATTATGAAATTAATTCAACTGGGTTGTTTAGAGCAACGTTATGGGGAACTACATGTATCGTAGATTTAATGAGTTCCAACGATATGTGCTTGTTCCTCAAAAATTCTCGAATTCTGCTCTCGCCTCGGTGTTCGAAACTTCGTTTCTCTCTCGAGTATTTGAATTTACTTCCCTCTTCCAAGTCACCAGTAAGGTTGTTCCCTCACGACAAAGCACACTATAGACTGCTTCTGTATATTGCTCTTCTCTAAAACAAAAGGTTTCTGTTTTAAGCGGTGAGGGACAGCTCCCAATTCTCACATCCTTTTACTGCTATTGGGCGCAGAAAAAAGTTTAGACGTGCAATATGGATACTAGACATTCCTCCCCTTTCTGTTACTGAAAGGAGGATTGAACTGAACTGAGTATAGGATCTAGAGAATAATAGTTGCCGTGTGAAGAGCTGTCACAAATTACACGTTAACCATTAAGGCCTGAGAGTGCAAAAGTTAGACATCAGCTCATAAGAAAGATGAAATGTGTCTTGCGTCTCGGATAGAGCTCATCTAGTTTTATAGCCTGAAATACAGTGCTCATCTAGTTTTATAGCCTGAAATACAGTGCTCATCTAGTTTTATAGCCTGAAATACAGTCTTAATATTGACGAAAGAAATAAAAAATGGCAGGACACACCCAGGGTTTCCAGTTAATATCAATTAGAGAAAGTCCTCGAGGAAAGTAGCAGCAAGGGCTTAAGTTACAGAAGTGGAATCAATCATAATGAGATAGGAAGCGACATACACCGTAGCGCCTTCAAAGCCTTACCGTAAATATAGAAGCAGAAAAGATACCAGAACAAGAAGATGAATCTGTGGGGCCAATGTTCGGTGACGATCATGTTGCCTTGGAGGACCATGCTCCTAAACATGTTAAAGGTAAACATCTGGAGGGAACTGTCGGGAGGTGCAGACATATATCGCTCCATCGCCCAGGCGAAAAGGTTCAACAGGGGTCCGATGAGAACCATAGCCAGCGCTAGCACCAACCACACCTGAGAAAATGGGGACAATTTCGGTTACGAGAAGTTCTAAGAGATTTTGGGACATCAGTCAACTGTTACTCGTGTCTGCTAGCTGGGCAGATTCCAGAGGTCTTCACCAAGCCTCCTGAGACCTTTCAATCCTTATCGCTCTTGTCAGGATAAGGGTCTGTGTTGGCATAAGCTAACCAACCACCACCTATCCTTTGTGTTCTGCTACACTTCACTGCTTCAGTTTCAGTTTTAAAAAAATTTCCTCTAAACAGTTACAGAAAGCTGTGAACACTTCAAGTTCCTCATTGGACGGGTCGGTATCGTTATCGGCTAGCACTCTGCTAGGCCCGAGTTCGAGTCTCCTACCAGCCAATGAAGAATTAGAGGAATTTATTTCTGGTGTTAGAAATTCATTTCTCGCTATAATGTGGTTCGGATTCCACAATAAGCTTTAGGTCCCGTTGCTAGGTAACCAATTGGTTCTTAACCACGTAAAATAAGTCTAATCCTTCGGGCCAGCCCTCTCTAGGAGAGCTGTTAACCAGCTCAGTGGTCTGGTTAAACTAAGGTATACTTAACTTAACTTTACTGGTTCAGTTTCAGTTTAAAAATTTTTTCTCTAAACAGTTACAGAAAGCTGTGAACATTTCAAAAAAACTGATTTAAGGAAACTACGAAATATTATTGATATTTTCTCTTTTATGATTTCTAACTTCTTACCAGTAAAGTGAAAGGTGAGAAAATGGCTCCGGCTTTGCTCAGTTGCGCAGGCGCGCGAGTAACGATGGTCGTCGATTCCAGAAAGTAAGGCTTGGTGAAGTCGACAACGGTTTCCCTGGACTCTGGAACAGACAGTAACTTAATCAAGTTGAACTTCATCACGTTGCGTTTTGGCTTAATAAAGTAAGCGTCGTCAGAAACTTGAGACGCACGAACACAAATACACTTACCTGTAATAGTGATTTCATTGACGGCAAAGTCGACTTCCCTCCGAGCCGACATTCCAATCATGCCTGTGATGGTACCGTCTGGTTGTGGTCCTCCCCAAGAGCCCAAGGGTTCTATTTTCAACTTATAACTTGAAAAATAGATTGATAGACATAGGTAGACAAATATACAAAAACTGTATGTAGAATTAAGCACATCTTTATTCTTTTAAGTGCAAGTGTACATCTTTTCTTTATTTTAGTCAATTTTTTTGTGGGAGGGGGTTACTCTGGTCTTACCATTTTACCCTTTACGGTCACTTCTCCTTGCCCCCCCGCCGCCTTTTCCCCCACCTTTAGCCCCCATCAGGTAATATCTAAATAAGTAGACAAATATACAAAAACTGTATGTAGAATTAAGCACGTGTTTATTTTTTTATGTGCAAGTGTACATCTTTTCTTTATTTTGGTCAATTTTTTTGTGGGAGGGGGGTAATCTGGTCTTACCATTTTACCCTTTACGGTCACTTCTCCCTTGTCCCCCCCCTTTTTCCCCCACCTTCAGACCCCGTCAGGTAATATCTAAATAATCGAAGTCCAAGTCTTCTAGGTATAATCTCATACGAATGCAGATGATGTCTATAAAAGGACTGTGTTTCAGCATCGCATGCATAAATTGTCGCGTGTAAGAAAAAGTGCAGGATTGGCAAAAGATCAAAAGAAAAGTAGTAGGAAAGAGATTAGTATTCATTTAGAAAAGATTAATAGCAAAACTAAGTATCTAAAGTATGGCTCACTGAATGTTCCAGGTAAGTTGTTTCATATACTAAAAAAGCTTCCAATTTTACCAGTGGCCATGTTCTTATATTGAGGTGATCAGTAGTTACAAGAATACCAAAATAAACAAGGGAAACAGCCACATCCTAAAATAATGAGGAAATTCATATTATTATCCATCAGAACATTATTCTTCCCTCACTGGATCGCGTCTGTATGAGAGGCACAAAGAACCCTGGAGTTGGCTAACGGCAAGCAGGAAGAACTGAACATCATCTTATACAGAAGTAACTACAGACAGAAGCCTGGAGTTGACCAACGGCAAGTAGGAAGAACTGAACATCATCTTATATAGAAGTAACTACAGAGAGAAGCCTGGAGTTGGCTAACAGCAAGTAGGAAGAACTGAACATCATCTTATACAGAAGTAACTACAGCATGCTAATTATCTTGTCTGCGACTTGAACTTATCTAAAGCTAATGAATCTGTTAAAATGCTCCCATCTTAATCTGTCAAGTGATTCAGCAGCGATCAAAGAGCAAAGCAAAGAAATAGTTTCTCACGTGAAATTGAGTTTTGCCGCAATGTTGTTGAGGATGTTGCAGTCGATGCCGGAGTGAGGCAAGGCGTTGGACTCGTCGACAGGGATGATTTTGAAGAAGGGCCAGTCGTCCACGACAGCCGCCTTCAGAGTCCTTCCTCCGAAGTCTCCGCAGACCTCGAACAGGTCAGGAGTCAGAGGACTTTGGATGTCCACGGAAGCTTTCCCGTCGGTGGTGTTCCACCGATATGATCCAGCAACCTTCTTGCTGTAAAGACACCCAGTCACATTTATTTATTTACTCGAAGTAAGTCCTTTTTTTCATTACTCTTCTTTTCTGGGGAAAAAACTATATCCTTTTAAAAGCTAAGATTATACATCAGTTACAGAGTAAATAATTGGTTCAAATCGTGCTACAGAGGCCAGGCTTTCTTGATGTTTCCAAGAATCGTACAGCCTTATTGTATGTCCTGAAAATGAAGAATGTTAAAATTTCACATTACTATTTTATTATTATGATCACCATTAGACTGTCCATATATTAAACAACTCATATCAGTATTTATAAATCCTTAATCGGTACTTTATTTCTCTTTCCTTAATCACTACAATAATTACAGCCAATGATGATGTTGATGATAATAATTATTATTAACATAAACCAAGCTCTTCATTTCCAGGCGTATTCTTCTTCTTCTTCTTCTTATTCTTTTAACATGCTTCTTTTGAAGGACTTTTGATTTCGCTTTTGGGGTAGACCGTAGTCTCGATCAGCTGCCCTGCCTGACATCGCTTAGACCCCGGTAGCACATGTACATGTCTCGTACCAAATCACCAGCTCCCTTTCTCCCAGCAGCGAGGAGAGTTGAGCGGTTAGGTCGACAGTTCGAGACGTTATGTTTTTAGGAGATGTTGGGGTGGCTTTGTTTGTGTGTGTATTAGTCTGTAACACCCACTTCTAGGCGTATTACGTTTACTTATTTTCGTAACCCAATTCTGTTTTTCTGTGAATGATTTTTGTCGGGGTTTAGTGCTTCGGTTAATAAAATGGCACCCAAGAGAAAGGCGACAAGTTTTACTTTTGCCAATATATAGATCTTGGGCAATTGGTGCAAAAGACTTTTTGTTTCTCATTATATATTGAGCGCGATAAATCTTCCAATTTATCTTTAGGACACTGCAAGAGACGTTCACATTTCTACCGCCAAAGCCTGAAAGTAATTGGTCTGTAAACGATCCCCCCCACCCCCCAAAAAATCACACAAATGTGGGGGGTGGGGGAAGTCCTACACATAAAAACTGATTATCAAAGTCTGTGACCTCTAGTGTCCACCAGGCTCACCAATGCTATGCTTTCCATCAGAACTGCTCCATTCCAAATTGAGAATCAATGTATTGCAAAATACTCTGGAATCTAAGCACTAAGAGTAAAGATGATAACTGGAATCAACTGACCTTCCATTAGGTCTCTTTCAAGTTCAGTTTTGCCTGAGTTTTGAAGACTCAATTTCAGAAGGAATTTTAAATCTCTGTGCTTAAGGAACGTTTCCAGACATGAATTTTCTTGGGTGATGCGTGCAAGTTTTTGGCAAAGCGAACCAGTGGTTAAATGAAATTGACATTTGCAATTACAATATGCCGTGAAAAGAGAAAATAAGATAGCCATTTCTATGCTGAAAATTATGTAGTTCTGGAAGTGATAAAGCAAGGAGATTCTTTAATAAGGCAAAGAAGGTATAAAAATAACTTAGGCGTTGTAGTGTTATTGGTTGTGTTCTGGAATGGAACTGGAAACTTCTGGAACAGTAAATTGGCTGTATCAAGTAAATATATTTTTTTGATATTGTGTTCTGGAATGGAACTGGAAACTTCTGGAACAGTAAATTGGTTGCATCAAGTAAGTATATTTCTTTGAATCTTCAAAAAAATATATTTACTTGATACAACCAATTTACTGTTCCAGAAGTTTCCAGTCTCATTCCAGAACACAATCAATAACGCTACAACGCATAAGTTTTTTTTTATACCTTCTTTGCCTTAATGAAGAATCTCCTTTGCTTTATCACTTCTAGAACTACATAATTTTCAGCATAGCAATGGCCATCTTATTTTCTCTTTTCACGGCATATTGTAATTGCAAATGTCAATCATTTAACTGCTGGTTCGCTTGCAAGCATCACCCAAGAAAATTCATGTCTGGAAACGTTCCTTAAGAGCGGCGATTTAAAATTCCTTCTGAAACTGAGTCTTCAAAACTCAGACACAACTGAGCTTAGAATTAACACCGGAAAATCTAAATCATATCTTACCATTGTCATGTTTTCTTATTTCACATTTGATTCTCTTTCTGTGTATTCCTGGATCTTGCTGCACCAACTAGTTATATTGGCTGTATATCTAATAACTATATTGATGATTAAGAAAGTGGCATTATTATGAAAGATATGTATAATTATTTATTCAATGTAGATATTGCATATAAACCTTAATGCTATCACAGCCTCATATCTCCAGACAAAAGCATTTACTTTAGAAAAAAGAAAATTAATGATTTGCCACATATGCCGTAATCCTTCGCTGAAACAGCCACTTAAGAAGAAGAAGAAGAAGAAGAAGAAGAAGAAGAAGAAGAAGAAGAAGAAGAAGAAGACCATACCTCACAGCGCTGTTGGAATCCACAAACGTCGTGAAAAATTTGTACGAAAACTCAGAGGTCTTAACTGCCATCGTTACCTGCGACAAAACAGAAACCAGGGTCTTTATCACTGTTTAGGGTTACAAGCAAATGTATGTAAACATATATGAAGAAATATATCTATACATAGATAATAATGATGCATCTGTATATATTAGAACTAATTGTTATATGTTGATATAAGCAGTTAGATATATATATATATATATATATATATATATATATATATATATATATATATATATATATATATAAATTTCTGACTCGCATCGGGCTCGAACCCAGGTCTTTCAATTGAAAGACAAGGGCGCTGCCCACTAGGCCATAAAAGCCATAAAAGAAGTTGGAACCTGAATGCTTCTGTACCCAAGGAATTACCCGGGTTCGATCCTGATGTGAGTCACAAATTTATTTCTGTACCTAAGTCCACCAAAGCTTCTCAGAGGCAGACTTAGCCAAGCACTTAACACTGAGAGGAAGTTGGAACCTGAATGCTTCTGTACCCAAGGAATTACCCGGGTTCGATCCTGATGTGAGTCACAAATTTATTTCTGTATCTAAGTCCACCAAAGCTTCTCAGAGGCAGACTTAGCCAAGCACTTAACACTGAGAGGAAGTTGGAACCTGAATGCTTCTGTACCCAAGGAATTACCCGGGTTCGATCCTGATGTGAGTCACAAATTTATTTCTGTACCTAAGTCCACCAAAGCTTCTCAGAGGCAGACTTAGCCAAGCACTTAACACTGATAGGTTCGTAATGTGCAGCGAGTATAAAACGAGAGTAAAATTGATCTGGGAAGACGGAAATAAGAAAAAAATCTGCTTCATCTCGGAGATAACAGGCGGATCCCTATGTACAGCAATGGATAATGAAGTAAGGCTGATGATGACGAGTGTTTGGAGACGACTGAGAAGCAATGGAGGATGGATTTTGGTAACTGGAGCATCTGGATACGAATGAGGAGGGAAGGGAAAGGGAGGGGAACCTTCACGAAGAAAGGAAAAGAGAAGGAGAACATGCCTCTGAGTATCACCACAGAAATCAGGGAAAAGGATAGAGACAACACCATAGGGGCGTCATTTAGGGGGGCTGGGGTGGGGGAACTGCCCCCCCAAGACTCAGGTTGTTCCCCTCAAGCCTCAACTTACCCCCCACCCTCACACCCCCAAGCCCCAAGAAGTAACACAGCGGGTTTTCCATTATTCCTACCGAAATTCAAATGTGTCACCACATTAAGTTCTGTCTATCTATCTGTCTATCTATCTGTCTATCTACCTATATATCTATCTGTCTGTCTGTCTATATTTCTATCTATCTATCTATCTGTCTATCTACCTGTCTATCTATCTATCTATCTGTCTATCTATCTGTCTATCTACCTATCTATCCATCTATCTATCTGTCTATCTATCTGTCTATCTACCTATCTATCTATCTATCTGTCTATCTACCTATCTGTCTATCTACCTATCTATCTATCTGTCTATCTATCTATTTTGCTGAAATACCTTGCTCATGTGGCTTCAAAAAGCTCATAAAATAGCTCAAAATAAACAAAAAAAACCAGCTGGTTAGGCTCGCTTCACTATCCAAACCATCTTTGCCTCACCCCCCCGTAACAAAAATCTGAAACGACCCCCCTGCAACACCATCAACTACAAGAGAAAAATGCTGGATTGATAAGAAACTCGAAATGCCTTTATAGAGCTGACAGCGGCTTCGCAAACAGGAAATCTTGGTTAAAGGACATTGTTACTTGCTTTGCTCCAAAACCTTTGAAATGTCTTTGAAAGGTATCAGTACTCAACAGGGGTAAACCTAAATTGATGTATCCGAATTACTGGGTAAAATCTTTGTGCATTTCAAAGCAGACTTGCTTTCAGATGCATTTTTCATGATGTTGCAGTAAATGGTCTTACCTGGCTTCCTTCCCTCAAGACAGTCAGCATTTCTGGTGAATAATCGTTTTGCATAAGGACGTACCAGTGAATAGTCGGGGACTCCAAGTTCTTTTTGCTGACCTGAAGAAGAAAACATGACTTAGAACATGACAACTTAGAATCTACGGATGAAAAACTTTTCAAAGAATGCAAAATTAAAACTGAAAAAGGAACTAAGTAATGCGTCGAAAGCTGGTTATTCAGTTTACAAAGGCAGAAGAGCAACGCCCTCGCCACAATTAGAAAATCCCCGTAGGGTGATAGTGCCTCCAGTGCACCTCATGCGGTGCACTGTAGTCATTACTTAAAGTTCTTTGCTACGTCCCTTCGGCCCCTATCGGCAACCCCTCTCATTCCTTTTACTGTACCTCCGTTCATTTTCTCTTTCTTCAATTGTTTCATAGTGAAACTGCTTTGAGGTTTTCCTCTTGTTACACCTCTCAAACCTTTTTACCATCAATTTCCGTTTCAGCGCTGAATGACCTCATAGGTCCCAGCGCTTGGCCTTTGGTCTAAATTCTATTATTCCATGCCATTCCACAATAAGAAAATAAATGAACAATATTCATAAAAGACTCTTAATAAACCTAGCCCTTATAAATAAATGAACAACATTCCCAAAAGACTCTTAATAAACCTAGTCCTGATAAATAAATGAACAACATTCCCAAAAGACTCTTAATAAACTTAGACCTGATAAATGAATGAACAACATTCCCAAAAGACTCTTAATAAACTTAGCCCTGATAAATGAATGAACAACATTCCCAAAAGACTCTTAATAAACTTAGCCCTGATAAATAAATGAACAACATTCCCAAACACTTTTAATAAACTTAGCCCTGATAAATAAATGAACAACATTCCCAAAAGACTCTTAATAAACTTAGCCCTGATAAATAAATGAACAACATTCCCAAAAGACTCTTAATAAACTTAGCCCTGATAAATAAATGAACAACATTCCCAAAAGACTCTTTATAAACTTAGCCTTGACAAATAAATGAACAACATTCCTAAAAGACTCTTAATAAACTTAGCCCTGATAAATAAATGAACAACATTCCCAAAAGACTCTTAATAAACTTAGCCTTGACAAATAAATGAACAACATTCCTAAAAGACTCTTAATAAACTTAGCCCTGATAAATAAATGAACAACATTCCCAAAAGACTCTTAATAAACTTAGCCTTGACAAATAAATGAACAACATTCCTAAAAGACTCTTAATAAACTTAGCCCTGATAAATAAATGAACAACCTTCCCAAAAGACTCTTTATAAACTTAGCCCTGATAAGTAAATGAACAGCCTTCCCCAAAATACACCAATAATCTAAGCCTTGATAAATAAATGAACAACATTCCCAAAAGACTCTTAATAAACTTAGCCCTGATAAATAAATGAACAACATTCCCAAAAGACCCTTTATAAACCTAGCCCTGATAAACAAATGAACAACATTCCTAAAAGACTTAATAAACCTAGCCCTGACAAATAAATGAACAGCCTTCCCCAAAAAACACGAATAATCTCAGCCCTGATCACGTCTCACTTGATCGAAGAGCAGGAGAGCATTGTCTTTGTTGCAGAGGATGACCAAGTTCCTCATCTCGGCCGTGTACAGATTCTTCGACTTCAGGATCGTCGCTATCAAGTCGGGTTCGTCCGGGAACCTCAGCACGATGACGTCACTGTAAGCAGTGTGCAGCGCGTGTATCGACGCCAAGATTCCTGATTGAAGCGGAGAGAGAGAGAGAATGGAATAATGTGTTGATACTTTTCAAAAGTATTTGATGTCTTCCCTTACCAGTTAATCATTTGCTTTTGGTCATAATCTTTGAAGTACTCTGGGTCGGTCGCTCTGTGGAATGTTCGTGAGAAACACTTCGCTCCAAATGATGTTTGTCATTTATCAGGAACAGCATCAGATGGTCACATTAACAGTAATTTATAAGACATAATTCTTGTAACTTCTCACACACATACACACACACGTATATATATATATATATATATATATATATATATATATATATATATATATATATATATATATATATATATATATATATATATATATATACTGTATATATATATATATATACACATGAAGTAATCAACACACAATCACGTGTGGGACACAGATAAATTTCCGACTCACATCGGGATCGAACCAAGAGCTCTCACTCACAAGGGATAATTGGAATGAAACGCTATCAGTTGGGTCAATGCTGGGTTTGGGAAGTTGGGTACAACTAGCTGATATGCTGGGCAGTAAGCTTGCCCCGGTCAAGGCCTCAAATATAGTGCAGTGGTTCTTAAACTTTTTATTAACACACGCCCCCCCTCTAAGAGTTGGTCCTTCCCTCCACGCCCCCGGCCCTGCATCTGTGAGTAAAATTCCTTCCCAGATTTAAAGGAAGACGGGAAAAAAGGAGAAAGTGAATGAGAATGTTTTTATTCTTTTGGGAATGAATTAGTGAAATACTTGACACTGCTTCTTACCGACTCTTGTTAAGAGAATAACGAATATAATCAGAGAATTTTTACATTTCACTTGGAAATTTCTGACGTCTCCCTATGAGGGCGCATCCCCCCCGCCCCGCCCCAGGTTAAGAACCACTGGTATAGTGGTACTAGGTTCCAACTTCTTTTATGACTTTTGTGGAGCATTTAGTAGCGCCCTTGCCTTTCAGTTGCAAAAAAGATCTGGGTTCGATCCCGATGTGATTAAGAAATATATATATATATATATAATGTATATATGTATGTATGTATGTATGTGTGTATATATATATATATATATATATATATATATATATATATATATATATATATATATATATATATATATATATGTATGTATATATGTATATATATATATGAATATATATATATATATCTATGTATATATATATATATATATATATATATATATATATATATATATATATATATATATATATATATATATATATAATTTCCAGCGTCAAGAGTATATCATTCAAGCAGTTAGAAAATGTACCAATATGATGCATAACTTTTCAAATACAACTTGTCAGCTCTGATGCATTAGACCATGAAAACATAGTTATTATCATTTCCTTTTACCTGGCGTCGCATCGTCGTAGATGACGTGCAGCTGACGGGCTGAGCCAGACTGGACCAGAAGGGACACGGCTCCCGAAGTGAACGCTGCCACGTCCCTTGCAAGCGTCATCCTGCAGGACAAATAAAAACAGTAAAAATTGCTCCGAAGTTTCTTCGGCGCAGTCGATGTGATACCGCTTTCAAAATGGTGCCATGTCTTGCTGACACCAGCAAGGCTTGGCGGTGTGTTAGCCCTGGATACAATTGTTTATATTATGTTTACGAGACTTGTCTTGACTAAACCTCTAACAGTAATGCTTGAGGAGAAAAATTGCATGTATATATATATATATATATATATATATATATATATATATATATATATATATACTCACGTTGATTTATTGTAGTCTAAACGCAATCGTTCAGTGTGGGTAGCCAGCCTTCGATCCAAGCACAGCCCTCGTGCCAACAGGACTTATTCAAAAGTGACATGCAGTTGAAATGGACACTTGTATATTGCAGGGTGACGACAGTCTGTCCACTTGACAAGTGACAGAAGTTGGTTATGAACAACTGACGGATTATCCGCTCCTTACTGACAGTAAATACGTTACTCGCGCAACTCTCTCTCTCTCTCTCTCTCTCTCTCTCTCTCTCTCTCTCTCTCTCTCTCCCCTGCTGTCTCTTAACACGACGAATGAGGAAACCTTGTGATAACAGCTTATAATGGGGCTTTGGCATCTATAAATTGACAGTGATAAATGGGCGTGACATATTGTGAAGCTCCGAGGCTTAATTGGCTGGGAACTGGTTGCCGAGTGAAATATCCATCAGTCTGGTAATGAACTATTACACCCTTTAGTCCTGCCCTTTCTTCAACCAGGAGTTATCGCATTCCATCGCGCTGCAGCCAATCTATTCATCCGGATGATTGACGGCTGGGCGACGTTACGTCCCTTCCTAGCCCAGGCTCGATGGAACAGAAGGAAAGAAGGTAGGCCAGGGTTTGTCCCTGAGGGAAACTCTATCCAAATTAAAGCAGTGAGAAAAAGTAAAATATGGAAAACAGGTCATGTCGTGATATTAATGACCAAACTGAATGAGTATATCGTTCAAGAGCCTAAGTCTATCGTCACGATAATTGTGCAGTTTGCTTTACGGAACTGCATGCTCGTGTCCGAACAGAGAGAGAGAGAGAGAGAGAGAGAGAGAGAGAGAGAGAGAGAGAGAGAGAGAGAGAGAAGGCTATGCAATAAACTTACTTTGACGACGTCTGGCTCGAAATTCCCCGTCTGGAGTCAGTAGTCAGTGGCGGCTGTGTACTGGAGACGAAGGCGTTGGCCAGCGCGTCTAATGATGAAGATAAAGTTTGTTAAAAGGGATTCAGGCTCTCATTGTGAATTGGGCGTTTATTGATTTTAAACAGAGCTGAAAACGTGTAAGGGTAAATGACATTTTTCCTTCTTGATCGGATATCATGAACAGTTGGCAAAGAAAATAATTTGAATTTTCCTCTTGAAAATCAGTTTACCAAAAGGTGTGTGAATTTAAAAACAATTTACAATTTCTGGGTAATTCTAAATGTGCTCTCAAGGGATTCAGCGTTACAAATTCCTGGAAAACTTTGGCTGAAGGGAAAAATTAGTCAAGTATACCTTACCTTAGTTTAACCAGACCACTGAGCTGATTAGCAGCTCTCCTAGGGCTAGCCCGAAGGATTTAGACTTACTTTACGTGGCTAAGAACCAATTGGTTACCAAGCAACGGGGACCTACAGCTTATTGTGGAATCCGAACAACATTATAGCGAGAAATGAATTTCTATCACCAGAAATAAATTCCTCTAATTCTTCATTGGCCGGTCGGAGACTCGAGCTCGGGTCTAGCGGAGTGCTAGCCGAGAACTCTGCCGACTCGTCCAACGAGGAACTTGGCTGAAGGGAAACGGGGAATACTTCGCAAGGGGAAGGAGGGAAGTTGATGGCGACCAACGAGGGAAGATTATTTCTTCTCAGACACGAAACCAGTCTCGAATTACCTTCCGAGCGGAGCATCCAGACACGAAAGAAGAGGAGGCTTATCGGGAACGAAGTGCTCATGACGCCACAGCACCTGTGGCGAAAACAAAAGACGATTCTTGTTAGGTCAGAGCTAGATGCTGCTGAGATCGGCAGACATTTTGTCCTCATTTCCAGTTATCACACTTCCTATATCATCAGCTTTTTAGTTTTCTTATTTCTGTCCGCACTTTTCCTGTCCGCCCTCGGATCTTAAAAACTACTGGGGCTAGTGGGCTGAAAATTGGTATGTTGATCACCCACCCTCCAGTCATCAAACGTACCAAATTGCAGCCCTCTAGCCTCAGTAGTTTTTATTTTATTTATGGTTAAAGTTAAGTATACCTTAGTTTTACCTGATCACTGAGCTGATTAACAGCTCTCCTAGGGCTGGCCCGAAGGATTAGACTTATTTTACGTGGCTAAGAACCAATTGGTTACTTAGCAACGGGACCTACAGCTTATTGTGGAATCTGAACCACATTATAGCGAGAAATGAATTTCTATCACCAGAAGTAAATTCCTCTAATTCTTCATTGGTCGGTCGGAGGGTCGAACGCTGGGCCAACAGCGTGCTAGCCGAGAGCTCTACCCACCCCTCTAATGAAGAACTTCGGATCTTAAAAACTACTGAGCCTAGAGGGCTGAAAATTGGAATGTTGATCAGTCACCCTCCAGTCATCAAACATACCAAATTGCAGCCCTCTAGCCTCCTCAGTAGTTTTTGTTTTGTTTAAGGTTAAAGTTAGCCATGATCTTGCGTCTGGCAACGCTATAGGACAGGCTACAACCGGGCCGTGGCTGAAAGTTTCATGGGCCGCGGCTCACACGGCATTATGTGCTGTGCATAAAATTCGATTACACCGAAGGAACTTCGTCGCATTTTTTACTTGTATTTTAATGGTAATTCAGAATGAGATTCGGTTTCAGAATAATACAAGTGATATGAGCCGCAATGCAACTTCGTGTTACGATAAGCAAACGGCAGGCGCCCTGGTTCGAACGCTCCATGAGAAAGTGAACTGACTGACAACGCAAAGGGCACAATTCAACAAAAAGGATGAGTAGTTTTACTATTGCGAAAATGACACTTCGCTTTCAAAACTTACATGCTCTCGTCAAATGCCGGCGTGTGAATATTCTTAAGCGATTGGTCCAGCTAGCGTCACCCAGTCAAATCATACCGTATACGTTTCAGGGGGGCGAAAACGAGGGTTATACCTGTCGAAGTTTACACTTGCATTCATCTCAGGGTCAACAAAAACTATTGGCGCTTCAAGAGTGTTTTACTTAAAACATTTTTAATAATGTGTATTTTTAGCAATTTTTAATAGTATGTATTTTCAGCAATTTTTAATAATACGTATTTTCAGCAATTTTTAATAATACGTATTTTCAGCAATTTTTAATATGTATTTTCAGCAATTTTTAATAATATGTATTTTCAGCAATTTTTAATAATTGGTATTTTCAGCAATTTTTAATAATACGTATTTTCAGCAATTTTTAATAATACGTATTTTCAGCAAAATTCACATCTGCAATGGACTGGATTTTGGATGTTCGAGTTACTTTGAACCTTACAGATTTATTTTCCCTTCGCCTATAGGTCTCTGCCCCCCACGGGGACAAATCGTAAATGCAACTATTTTGATTGACAGTGTAAAGATATTCTTATTCATGAATTATGACCGCCTGAATTTTAATCTGAATTTCAATTTGAACTTCAATATCCTTTGGTTGCGACGCTTACTGTCATATGGTTTATGAAGAACCATCTTCTCCCTTAAGTATGAAACAAAATGTGTCACCCACTCGTGAAGGCAGGTCATAAATTCTAGCTTAAAGCGAGGATCTTTGCTAATAAAATTCGTGCTCAACACACGTCTCTTTTATGCTTTTTATCTTATGAGACGAGGCGGTCAATTTTGCGCAATCATGTGAAACGAAAGTGTCCCGAGTGTACATTTTCCAACATAATTCTCACGAATGGTTTGTACGTGAATGTTTCCTTTGCATTGCATTGCAATTTAAAACTTTATTTTTTATCCCGTTTCTAGATGTTTATCAACGCTCTATTAGCATGTTGGAATATGAATGAAGAAAATGACAGACCAATTCAAGGATATAAAATTGGGAAAACCTCTTAATTCTATTCCAATGTAAAATTAAGTAAGGGGAGAAATTCATTTCCCATGGCGACTTGTATGAAATACATTTATTAATTCTTATCCAATGTAAAATTAAGTAAAACGAGGGAGAAATTCAATTCCCATGGCGTCTTGTATGAAATACACTTAACAATAATGTTTAAAGATGTGACCATCCTTACCTGGGTCTTAGCGAATGAGGTGACCCCAGGACAGGCCAGAGAAGACACTTCTGGTTCTCTGGGCGGCAAGGTTACGAATGATTCCCCAGCCACACATTTTGCGTTGTCATATATATAGATTTACTGATAGTCGCTTGTTTTTTTTTATCTTTTTAACCGGAGAAGGGACTCGCTCCCAACGTTTGCTTCATTATCGCTTTCAATTATTAGGGAAATCGATGTTTTACCTGTCTCACTGCGGCTAATCAACATTGAATAACTACCTTGCGTCATGACAGAGCTAATCGAACCTTTTTTTCTTTCTTTCTTATTTTAAGCTAAAGAAAAAAAACGGGAAGGTATCTGCAGACATCAATTTTATTGTCGAAAGTAACAATCGCGAACGAATAATGAGGCTCCGTCCTGCTATCGCGCCACCGAAAAGCGGCGTTAAAATAATCATCTGTGCGCCCATTAGGACCGTGATTCAAGACCTGGAGTAACGTTATATATGTCAACATTCCGTAGCAGCCGTTTCCATAGTATATCGTGAAGAATGGTATCGAGAATGCTATAAAGAAACAGATCTCATCTTCCTCACCTGAAGCTAATTTTTGGTTATATGTGACATTTTGGTAGTGTTTCTGTTGAACGACTTTCTACCACTTGCTTCATATGATATTTAGTGGCGTTTCTGTTGAACGACTTTCTACCACTTGCTTCATATGATATTTAGTGGTGTTTCTGTTGGACGACTTTCTACCACTTGCTTCATGTGACATTTAGTAGTGTCTCTGTTGAACGAATTTCTACCACTTGCTTCATATAATAATTAGCAGGGGTTCTGTTGAACGACTTTCTACCACTTGCTTCATGTGATATTTAGTAGCGTTTCTGTTGGACGACTTTCTACCACTTGCTTCATGTGATATTTATTAGCGTTTCTGTTGAACGCCTTTCTACCACTTGCTTCATATAATATTTAGTAGGGGTTCTGTTGACCGACTTTCTACCACTTGCTTCATATGACATTTAGTAGTGTTTCTGTTGAACGACTTTCTACCACTTGCTTCATATGATATTTAGTAGTGTTTCTGTTGAACAACCTCCTGCCATTTGCATGTAATAGTGCCGGTGCGTTTTCCAGCCTACGTGATGCCTGTTACATCAGTTGTCATGTAAGTAGAAATCTGGAGAGGAGAGGTCAAAATGACCACTCGCACGCAAATTAAATGCTGTGCCCGAAATTCATCTGGACATATTCTTCCGCAAACCTGAAAGGTGATGATTTCCTGTCATGTATCAAGGTCGCCCAGTCTGCAATCTTTTTTATTGGTTTAGTATAATGTCAAGTTACTTATAGAGGAAGAGGACGTCACTTTTACCATTTATAGGCTAGTCGAGAGTGGAGAATATTGCCTGAAAAGAATTTTCCAAAATGTGGTAGCGATAAATTGTTTGTCTGTAGAGAAATATGAGGGTCTTGTTGAGTTAGTCACCTCAGATTCTTTTCGGTTAGTTTAATATTTTCGTCGCATGATTTGTCAAATTTGTCAGCACATAAGTAAATAAAGTATCACGTTGAATAAGATTTGTTTCTCTTATTCGCACGCTTGTACCTTCTCCACCCTCTCTTGATGACAAAGTTACAGAATTTTTTGTGGTTCCTTTATGCTGTCTGCATTTCTGCTTTCCCTGAAAGCATAAAGGACCACGAAAAATTTTTTGACTTTGTCATCAAGAGAGGGTGGAGAAAGCACAAGCATACGAGTAAGAGAAACGAATGTTATTCAACGTGACACTTTGTGAAAATATTAAACTAATGGCTGGGGCTAATACCATATTCCACCTCCATTTTCTCGTGAACGATGACAAGAGAAAATAACTGGAAAAGCCAAACTTAGAAAGGAAAATGTTCATGAGCAGTTAATTGTCGTGGGGAATTCTGCTACCTCTCTCTTCCTCAGGACCTTTTCATTCGGGGGTTAAAGAGGATCTTTTGTGGGACGACTGCACGGCCTCGCTCCATTTGTTTCGCGCTCAAGATACCGACAGTCACTGGGTCTTTCCGTTAATACCTTTCTTTGCAGCCAGCAGGGATTCAGTTTTTTCTTCTCGAGAGCAAGGGTCATTGGGATTTGTAGATATTGTCTTTTCCTGGCCCAAGCTCGCAGGAAAACAAAATCAAGGAAATGGAAGGGAAAAAGTAAGTATACCTTAGTTTTACCAGACCACTGAGCTGATTAACAGCTCTCCTAGGGCTGGGCCCGAAGGATTAGACTTATTTTACGTGGCTAAGAACCAGTTGGTTACTTAGCAATGGGACCTACAGCTTATTTATACCTTAGTTTTACCAGACCACTGAGCTGATTAACAGCTCTCCTAGAGAGGGCTGGCCCGAAGGATTAGACTTGTTTTACGTGGCTAAGAACCAGTTGGTTACTTAGCAACGGGACCTACTGCTTATTTATACCTTAGTTTTACCAGACCACTGAGCTGATTAACAGCTCTCCTAGAGAGGGCTGGCCCGAAGGATTAGACTTGTTTTACGTGGCTAAGAACCAGTTGGTTACTTAGCAACGGGACCTACAGCTTATTTATACCTTAGTTTTACCAGACCACTGAGCTGATTAACAGCTCTCCTAGGGCTAGTTTTACCAGACCACTGAGCTGATTAACAGCTCTCCTAGGGCTGGGCCCGAAGGATTAGACTTATTTTACGTGGCTAAGAACCAATTGGTTACTTAGCAACGGGACCTACAGCTTATTTATACCTTAGTTTTACCAGACCACTGAGCTGATTAACAGCTCTCCTAGAGAGGGCTGGCCCGAAGGATTAGACTTATTTTACGTGGCTAAGAACCAATTGGTTACTTAGCAACGGGACCTATAGCTTATTGTGGAACCGGGAGACAGAATGGGTCCCTGCTGGATGACGGAGGCAGCGAACCAGTCTCTTAAAAGAAGGGGCTCCATACAAATTAGGCAAAGCAGGGAAATATTTTTCTCTTATTGCCGTTATAACGATTATCATTTGTTTTCTTACTATATTTCTTCTTCTGTTCTATTTCATGCCGTGGGAATCTGTGATGGTATACTTGAAGAGCGATCCGATTTGAGTGTGTACGATCTTTGGAGGCTTCAAGATCATGATTAACTGAATGTTATCAAACAGTTTCAACGCCACCAAGAGAGCTGGCGAGATCTGTGCCTTTTTCATGGAAAATTTCTTTATCTTCTTCCACTTTCTTTTCCTCGTTCAAGGCATCTTTGGTAAAAATCGCTTGGTTCTCGCATTGATATCACGTAATTCAGACGAAATCGCTCAGCAGAAAATTATGGTATGGTTACGTTCATTATAGTTTTTGTGCCTGTAAATATTCTCTTAAAATTGACATTCAGGTGAATCAGGGGCTATATTTTGTAGGGCGATGATAGTCTTTGAACTTGACAAGTGATAGATATTGATTACGAATGCTTGAGGGGCTATCAGACCTCCCTCCTTGGTCATAAATCCTTCTCTTGCAAGACTCTCTCACACACACACACCCTCTCATTAGCTAGCCAAACGAGAGGGGGGTCTACAATGATGATATATTATTGGATCTTCTAATATGTAATTTTGGCAGTCTTGAAGATAAACTGCCTTGCCTTTCAACTCTAAGTAGTAAATACCTGTAAGTTTCATATAATAGTCTCTAATCCTTGGAATGAAGAGCTTTTAAGTGTAACGACCTAGGTGAGTGTAAATACTGGGCAAGGGCGGGGTGATATGGGCATGTTTCATTAAAACCTATTGTGCCCCTTGACCTAAGCAGTAATTAGGCTTCTGGTAGATAGTTGGCTGTAAAAGGTTGCAGCCCCCTTGACCTAAGCAGCAATTACGCTCCTGGTAGATAGTTGGCTGTAAAAGGTTGCAGCCCCCTTGACCTAAGCAGCAATTACGGTCCTGGTAGATAGTTGGCTGTAAAAGGTTGCAGCCCGAAGGAAAATATGTGTGTGTGTGTTTAGGTATGTATGTATGTATGTGTTGGCGTGCGTTTGCGTAAGTATGTATGTATGTATGTATGAATTTTATTCTCTCCGTCGACGACATACCTCCTGAGCTCAGTACAATGTAATGTGATGATATAATGCAAAATTAAGAGCTTTGTAGAATAAGGAAATAAAGGCAATCACAGGACCCAATGGGACCTCCAGTGAGATATTCAGCTCATTTGCTTCACTCCACTGAAATTTAAATCAACGACTGACATGGGGCACTTGTGACAATGAATCTATTTGATGCAGTGTCGAATGAATGGGGGAACATTTACTATTCGCAGTCTTCAGAAGTGAAATCTATAGGAAGAGTGACGACAACAATTATAAAAAGTTGAGTATACCTTAGTTTAACCAGACCACTGAGCTGATTAATAGCTCTCCTAGGGCTGGCTCGAAGGATTAGATTTTATTTTACGTGGCTAAGAACCAATTGGTTACCTGGCAGCGGGACCTATAGCTTATTGTGGAATCCGAACCACATTATAGCAAGAAATGAATTTCTATCACCAGAAATAAATTCCTCTAATTCTTCATTAGCCGGTCGGAGAATCGAATGCGGGCCTAGCAGAGTGCTAGCTGAGAACGATACCCACCCGTCCAATGAGGAACGACAACAATTACTGTATATATATCGAGAATCGAACGCAGGCCTAACAGAGTGCTAGCCAAGTACGATACCCACCCGTCCAATGAGGAACGACAACAATTATATATATCGAGAATCGAACGCAGGCCTAGCAGAGTGCTAGCTGAGAACGGTACCCACCCGTCCAGTGAGGAACGACAACAATTATATATATCGAGAATCGAACTCGGGCCTAGCAGAGTGCAAGCCAAGTAAGATATCAACCCGTCCAATGAGGAACTGGAGCATGTGGATAATCCTGGCAGGTATCTGAAGGGTCATTGAAAGCCAGCCAGTAAAAGGTTCGAGGAACAGAGATAACAATAGCGAGATAATTAGGTTCGAGAGTCTAGGTTATGAGGGTGGAGATTTAGGTGTCGGACAGGTCAAAGAAGTGACCTGCGGTAGTGTTTGCAGGGGGAATTTTCCCTCGAGTGGTTCTCAGGGAAATTGACTGGCGACTGTTTTAACAATATTTGGAGGGCGTGAAGTCTCAAAGGGCTTTTCTTTAATGTGTGAAAAGGGGTCACTAACTTCCGCTTGAGTGAAGATTATCAGATTTGGCCAGGTGCTTTTCATTACTTTGGGAACGTCCGCTAATTACCTGCTCATTTGATACCTGGGCAGTCATAGGGACTGAGGGAGTGGCGTGGGAAACATCAGTTAGCTTTCCGTAAACATCTTGTAGTTCTGTTCCTGTTACTTTGTGTTGCATCGAATTATTAATATGGAAAAAGCAAAAATAAAAATTTGCCGGAAGAATGACACAACTCAAAAAATGTGTTTTTTGAGTTGCTGATACCAGCAGATAGCCCGTTCTTTGTTCCATATTGTGGTAAAAACGTCATATTTTTATTTTTAAAATACTAACCGCCAAAGGGTATGACATGTCACTATTACGCTAGAGAGTATAGAGAGTTTTAAACTTTAAAGTGCTTCTCCTGAAAAATAGCAATTTTTGAGTTATGTCACGCATCTGGCAAATGAGCGATATATATATATATATATATATATATATATATATAATATATATATATATATATATATATATATATATATATATATATATATATATATATATATATATATATATGACTTTTTATCACATCACCGTGATTCATATACAAGCATTAAGCTACAAACGTCCTTTAATATCCAATTCGCTCTACCTCGGAAATAATATATGTTCATATATGTTACCGAAGGGGAATTTTTTAGTTGATAATAAGTTCGTCGTCCCGTGGGCTCGAACCAGAGAAGGACAAGAACTCAGGACTACAGTGGACGCCTTAAACCACACGGCCAGCAAGTGAGGTACCAACTAAAATATTCCCCTTCGGTAATATATATGAAAATATATTATTTCCGAGGTAGAGCGAATTGGATATTAAAGGACGTTTTTAGCTTACTGAACACACACACACACACATATATATATATATATATATATATATTACTAAAAGGACCTCATTCACACTGGATGGTATCTAATGGAATATTTATTCAGAAAAAGTTAGATACCATCCAGTTTGAATGAGGTCCTTTTAGTAATTCTACTTATGCACAGAACAATTGTGTATGTGATAAAGTTAATATACATACATATATATATATATATATATATATATATATATATATATACACATACATACACATATATATGTGTGTGTGTGTGTGTGTATCTTTCCCAGTCAGTTCACCCAAAATTACATTTTAACCTGCACCTCCAGCCTCGGAAGATCCCAAAGGAACTTATCATGGTCGAAACACATACTACAACTTAGAATCTATAATAAAAAATAATGTTGGCTATAAACTGAGAGTTAAAAAAAACTCTAATTTTTATCTTTATTTACTAAGACATTCTTCACAATCTTTCGTAGATTTTAGAAGAGAAATTGCGAGGAGAAACCACCAGATACATAAATATTTCGCGTCAAGAACCACGCCACATCTGTGCCTGTCAGCGTACAGCTCCTTCAAGAGGTATTTGAGCATGAAGAAGGTGTTGATTTTGCAGAAATGAATGACTAGCCAGGAGTCGACGTACTTGAATCATATATCATTCATGCATCGATTACCTTTTATAGTCTTTTGATGGTTTTTTTTTATAGCTGAGCTGGTGAGTCTACACTACACCGATTCCTTAAAAATATAAAGGCTGGCGTCCGCTGGGGAACATAGTGCTGTCGACTGTGGTGACATTTGAAACGCCGGATAGTCTGAGTTAATGTTGGACGGCTTCTCAGATAGTGTCCTGTCGTGTGAATAGTGAATGTTGGTAGCACGCATGTGTCTCTGACATGTATCAGAGTCGCAGTTTTAGAGTTTCTTATCAGGAAGTGAAATATTGTTCTGAGGATTTGGGAGTAGACACGGGCGTCGATATCCTGTCATGAAGAGAATCCTATTTCGAGGTCGCGCGAGAATTACCGTCTGGAGAAAATTAATGTCCTTCACGAAGAAATCCTTACTATACTATTCAGTTTCTATTTTCTCTCCGGCCGGCCAATGAAGAATTAGAGGAATTTATTTCTGGTGATAGGAATTCACTTCTCAGTGTAATGTGGCTCGGATTCCACAATAAGCTGTAGGTCCCGTTGCTAGGTAACCAATTGGTTCTTAGCCACGTAAAATAAAATCTGATCCTTCGGGCCAGCCCTAGGAGAGGTGTTAATCAGCTCAGTGGTCTGGTTAAACTATGGTATACTTAACCTCTCTCTCTCTCTCTCTCTCTCTCTCTCTCTCTCTCTCTCTCTCTCTCTTAATTAGTTGAGAATTATCTAAATACTCCTCGCAGCAACGTGGGCGCATCACTCGCCTGGTGAATCGCAGAAATACTTATTTACTCTTATGTCCATATTGCTAAAGTCCCTCTTAATTATGTATATATAATGAACATAAAAATACCCATTGTTTTACCTTCCTAACAATAAGTTTAAATTGGTCAGTAGTGTCCTTACACTGAAAAATTACCCCGAGAACCCTAATCCACCACGTTTAATTACAGAGAACTCCATTGTGAAGACGATACTTATAGTCTCAGGCCGGAATGATTTATGGCTGATATCCATAATCGGTTCATACGCAAAGTAGAGTAAAAAGATGGACGATGGGTGAGTTCAGGATGTTAAAAACGTTCTTATTACTGAAGCTCTGCCATTGCTTCTGCAATATTCTTTCTCACATTTCCTGTGGCGCCTTTTTTTATCAATTGCATGTGAAGGCAAGCACTAGGAGGTTGGACAAAAATGTATCTATTAATGCCATCGACTTCACTCGAGGAATTGTCTCTTCTGTAGAGAATACTGTCAGCGCTTTAGGGAGAAAGTTTGCTCAGACGTCGAGCAGAGAATTACAATGATTTTGTCGCTGTTATGTCAAAGAGGAGAGGTGGCGTGCTTGCACTGACCCAGGAAGTAGTTATTTTCGGGATGAATTTGAAGTTAAATGGGTGACTCTTGTCGAATTCAAGTACTGAAAAACTTACAAAGTACATACATATATATAATTATATATACATATATATATATATATATATATATATATATATATATATATATATATATATATATATATATATATATATATATATAGTATATAATCTTCAGAATGAGCTCAAATATAGTCTCAGCAGTAAATCGTCCACATTTCCGAACATAATTCATAAACAATTAGACAAGTCTCCCATTACAATTTGTAAGAAAATATAAGCACAATTAATTCGTACACAAACATCATGCCTTGGAATCTGCAAGCTAGAACTGAGGTGAGCTGTAAGACTGTCGACGAAAATACTTTTGTTCCTCTTGGCAGCGCGCCTTTTAAATGCAAATTATAATCTGCCATTAAGCAAAGAACGAACTGCATATTTTTTGCAACCTGCATACCCTAAGCATATCATTGAAACGTAACCGCAACAGAGAGAGAGAGAAAGCGACAGAGAGAGAGAGAGAGAGAGAGAGAGAGAGAGAGAGAGAGAGAGAGAGAGAGAGAGAGAGAGCGAGAAAGAGAGAGACAGAAAGAGAGAGAGAGAGAGAGAGAGAGAGAGAGAGAGAGAGAGAGAGAGAGAGAGATGATGGTCCTTGAACACTGGCTATCTCTCTCTATTTGAGATGATTGATATTCCGTGTTTATTGCAATGTGGTTCTTCAGTCTCTCTCTCTCTCTCTCTCTCTCTCTCTCTTAGAAGATAAGGGTTAAGACTCAACCTTCAGAACATCCCATATAACCTTGCAAGAGTGTCTCTCAGCTTGCATGAGAGTGACGCAATGGATGTTAAAGGGTCTAGTGCTGTTGATGAGACGTCTCATAATAGCTGTTGCTGTGGAAGTTTTCTGCACAGTTGGGACTCTTCTTCTTCTTCCTCCTCTTTCATTCAGCAAGAAAAGATTAATCATTAAAACAGTTTGAGAGGAAATTCAAAGACTTCACTGTCATAATCTAATCTCATCTGGAGAATAGTTCAGGCATTTGTTTTTCATAGAATGGCTCATACTGAATCTCTCTCTCTCTCTCTCTCTCTCTCTCTCTCTCTCTCTCTCTCTCTCTCTCTCTCTCTCTCTCTCTCTCTCTCTCTCTCTCTCAACAAATGGAAGGGTGAGAAATCTACGAAAATGTCTCAAAATCTGGATTCTGAAAGAAAGTGAATCTTTATCATGTATCATATAGAAACTAAAAATGTCCTCATCATCTCGATCATTATCTCCGCTTTAGAGTTCAAGGGTCATTATCTCTCTCTCTCTCTCTCTCTCTCTCTCTCTCTCTCTCTCTCTCTCTCTCCCACTTCTGTAATATGAAATGCATCTTTATTCAGTTTCCTTTATCCCCCAAAATCGACGAGCAACGAAACAGTTGCCTCACAAGTGGCAGTCGGGAAGGTTTTATCATGACCTTGTCGAGTGCATACCTCCAAACCCCTTCTTAATCATCAGGCCATGATAACATAGCCGGCGACACACACATTCACCGCCTCCCCCCCCCCCTCGTCAATCAGTCATCCACTTGAACTGTGGCCCCACCACCCCCTACCCCCCCGCCCTGTCTATCAGTCATCCACTTGAACTGTGGCCCCCTACCCCCCGCCCTGTCTATCAGTCATCCACTTGAACTGTGGCCCCCTACCCCCCGCCCTGTCTATCAGTCATCCACTTGAACTGTGTGCCCCCCACCCCCCGCCCTGTCTATCAGTCATCCACTTGAACTGTGTGCCCCCCACCCCCCGCCCTGTCTATCAGTCATCCACTTCAACTGTGGTCCCCGACCCCCCGCCCCTGCCCCACCCGCCATGTCTATCAGTCATCCACTTGAACTGTGGCCCACCACCCGCCGCCCGCCCCACCCGCCCTGTCTATCAGTCATCCACTTGAGCTGTGGCCTTCGGAAAGAGACGCAACGTCCTTGGAAAGTGAACTGAGCCGCGCGTCTGACTAATGTATCCACGCGAGGTCCGGGTATATAGAAACCCAGGCTGCAATTCCAAGTCGTTGTTTTCCCTTCCATCCTGACATGGGTGCACTTCGCCCACTGTCAGAGTGAGGTGGAAGTTCTCATTACAGAAGTAAGACTACTTAAGAATAACGCATTGAAAGGTAATGTAGAGATTCATCCACTGTCGACATTTTTACAATATCTGATTCTTACAGGAATGGAAATCATGTGGATTTTTCTAACCAGTTCTGGAGTCACCCTCAATGAGATCATTTCAATTGTTTTATTTATTTCACTGAGCTGTATATCTTATCAACAGCCTCTCTGTTGCTGCCTTCCAAAGGCTTGGTTGCGTCTTCTCCTGTTTGAGCGAATGATCATTCAAGTCTGCTTCCTTTTGATGCCATTTCTTTTTGTCAGGAGATTTGTCAGCAAGGCAAGTTAGAGACTGAATGTTATCTGGTTGATGACAAGAACAATGCCTTCCTCTGGACTTGGTCTTTTACATTCCCTCTGCTTTTCCATCGTCCCTTTCTTCCCTGCCGCCCCCCACCCCCCGCCCCCGAGTTGATGTGGTAGGGAGAAATCCTGCTTGAAGGCTGGTTTTGTGCTGCTCAATATACTGCCTCTACCATGTGGCCAGCTTGACTGCTGGGATTTTCCTAAACCACTTTATGGTAACTTAAAGTTTCTTCTCATTTCTCCCTATAATGTGGTTCGGATTCCACAATAAGCTGTAGGTTCCGTTGCTAAGTAACCTATTGGTTCTTAGCCACGTAAAATAAGTCTCATCCTTCGGGCCAGCCCTCTCTAGGAGAGCTGTTAATCAGCTCAGTGGTCTGGTAAAACTAAGGTATACTTAACTTAAAGTTTCTTCTTACTATAGCAGCTTCGGACTTCATAGAGGTCTGTGGCGCGGGTTCAAATCCGCAGCCGACCGGTCAGAGAGGCGGACACTTTGCTATCCGTGTAGACACCCCGGGATTATGTATGTAACCAATGGATGGGTTTGCTTGAAAGCAAATGGGCGTTACAGACTAATACACACACAAACAAAGCCACTCCAACATCTCCTAAAAACATAACAGACACCTCACACGTCTCGAACCGCTGCTCCTTCAGAGTTTCAGACAGGCAGTCGTTAAACCCTGTTTGTTTTTGTGATTTGCTAAAAATGTAACTCCTTATTTCCAAAGGGCAAGACTTGAGAAGGTGCCACATGAACGTTACGCCCCTAACACGTTTTTGCTGAGTCGCGCATTTTGTTGAGGCACTGTTGCTGTCCCCACCAAAGACAGCAATAGGATTGTTGTTTTTCTTGACAAGATTAACAGACTTGGATGCGATATCTTCATACGTTTCTCCTATGGTCCATTTGGTGCGTTGGAGCAAGGGTCATGCATTCGTGAATTTATTATACTGAGCAAGATATATTGTTACATTAACTGAATATTATTAGTAAATAAGCAATTACTGTACCAATTATATATCAATTTCTGAATGATTCGGCGTGCATAATTCTGTTTTAGTGAGTTGGAGCAAGGGTCATGCATTCATGAATTTATTATACTGAGCAAAATAAATTGTTACATTAACTGAATATTATTAGTAAATAAGCAATTACTGTACTAATTATATATCAATTTCTGAATGATTCGGTTTGCATAATTCTGTTTGATTAGGGGATTTTGAAGCGGATACTCTAAATGAAAATCAGAGGTCTGAGCCCTGACTTTGGAAATGTAAGGATTGTCCTCTGACCCAGGGGTACATAGGGGTCAAGGGTTAAATCTGATTCCAAACGTGAATTCCTTGAGATCGAGGTTCTATTAGTAATCAATAAATTTATGTTTAAATGGATATTCGAGGACGTAGAACTTCATCTTAAACAACGAGAACGTCAGCCATTTTGAATGTGGAAATGTGCAAATTAAAGATGGTGGAATGTGTCCTATTTTTTTACTACGGTGTTCCTAAAGGTCTGAATATCACATTCATACAACAGAACAAACTATTGCAATTTGTTTGACTGAACCCACTATTTTCATCTATTGTGCATGGACTTAAAATTGGGTCTATTTCCTTTTTCGTGTTTCATGTGCATAGTATTAGCATGTAAAGGAAAACGAATATGCCAAATTAAAGTAAAACCTTTACTGTAAAAGGCCGATTCTATAACATTTTACTGTGAAATTCGTAGTTTAGGAGATATTGAAGGAAATGTGAGATCAAAGTCAATTCTTTCACTTTTTTCAAAAAATCTGTATTTCCATTTCGGGTCTGTTTACGGAAAAAGCATCAGTTTCAAAGAAAACTCTTATAGAAACAAACTTGTGTAGAATTTAATTTCCTATTTTTTTAGTCTTTATACCTCTTACCCGCAAGATGCACTGTTTTGGAGAAAAACGGAAAAATGTGGAAAGATGTCCCCTCCGAAAAGGATAAAAGTGGGAATGCCACAATTTCAAAATGGACGAATTTGTCGCATTTTGGATGTGGTGTTACTAAGGGTCCCTGTGACATGTCCGTGCAATAAAACAAACTATTGCAATTTGGATTATTTAAAATGCAATTTCCCTCTTATGGACTATATTAGATGGCCTGAGGGAACAGAGGCTTTTTTACCTCTACTCTTCCTCCCCCCCGCTGCCGTGGCGATGACGTCACCACCAGTGACGTCATCACCTCCATTCATACAGTGGCGC
>JANJGK010000027.1:2084980-2119980 GCA_039081455.1 Macrobrachium rosenbergii | reverse complement strand
ATATATTGGAGTATCATTTGACTTTGCTATTTGGACGTTTGTAAGTTGCCCATTATGATAAAACTCAGAGCGTGTTTATGAAGTGAAATGAAATGATTGCAGGTCACTTTCACAACCTTGTTTTGCAGGTTGGTGAAATGGGTGCAAATAAGCCTCTGTTTATAGTTCTGATTCAGTTTTATACTTAGGGAACTAAACTGTAATGGTCATTTGATTCTAGGAAGTTATTATGTGTTCAAAGGCTAAGTATATTTCGTCTCATTTCAAGTTCATTTTCATTGTTCTATACTAAAAAAGCGATCAGTGGGAATTTTCCATTCATTATATCTTGAAATTGTATCAAAACAATCAGTGAATGAAATCGTACTTTAGCAAGTGGACAACTGCATCTTCAAAGGTAGGCGTGAAATCTAGCTAAATCATTTCTATGAGAAGCTTTCCCTCATTATATAAGATGATAATTGTGTTGACGCAACTAAATACAGCGCCAACTGGGAATAAATCATTCATAAAAAGAAAAATTACACGAGAATCATAGACGACACGAAGATCCAGGCATACCAACATAATCAGATTCAACACCGAATTTTGAACAAGAATATTACAGTTCTCAGCATGAGACAATTGAATAAAAAGTGATTTATGTGAAATTTAGATTTTGAACTGACTACAGAGTACTTGAAAGAATAAAATATCTATCATTCACCAGCTTTAAAAGCCGTGTAGATTGGCAGTTCCGACAACTCTGCAGTTACTGTTCGTAGACAGAAAGGTCGTGGCATGTTTTACCCCGACCCCAAATGCATGCAGGAACAAAGTCATGAGCCAAAACTAGAACTTTCTCAACTTGAAAATATGACTCAATATTAATTTCGTTCTGAAAGAATTCATCGATATTATTGACGGCAAACTTAAGTTTATTTCCTTTCCATTGAAATATGTTGCAAATTCTTGTCTATTTTCGTGATCAGAATGTCAGTATATTGCATTTGACCTAGTTCGAAGGAAAAGTTTGTTTGCTAAGAGAAAAAATCCCAAGGTCATAGCTTTGCTATTTTGGCGAAGCCTGCCTTGCTTGAAACATTCTTATTGCAGCGAAAGTGCAATATATTGCAACTTCTTTGCATATTCGACATTAGGAGAACATTAGTCTGCATTCTATTCCAAAAAGGAATTGTTGGCTTGCTCCCAGAAAACATCATGATAAGGTTGATACTTCGTATTTTTTTTTCGCTTGCAACATTGCCGTATTGCAAGGATATTGAAATATGTTGCAAACTTCCATGCATATTCGTCATTAGAAGAACATCAATTTTCATTTTATCCAGTTTGAAGGGAAAGTCGTTGTGGTCCCTAAAAAAAAATTTCCAGAGGCTACAATAATAATAATAATAATAATAATAATAATAATAATAATAATAATAATAATAATAATAAATAAATGAATAAATAAATTAAAAGTCATTAAAAAATGAAAATAAATGTAATATGTAAAAAAAAAATGAGTTCAATTTCATTACGATGAATTTTGCCAGACCTGCAACATCGCAATAATGCAAGAAAGTTGCAATATACTACAATTTCGACTGCATTTTGGGCGTAACAGACCAATTGCTTTCCCTCCCTTTAGTCGGAAGCAAAAGGGTTCGTGCCCCAAAAACACCATCATTCTCTTGCTATTTTATATGTTATGAGTTTGCTTGCACCCTTCCTGTATTGCAAGCAAATTGCAATATATTGTGATTTCTAATGCAAATTTGTCATTAGAGTCCCAGTAGACTGCATTTTACTCAGTACGAAGCTTCAAAAGTTAGTTTTGCACTCCCAGATCCAGTGAATTACATTCTATCCAATTTCAAGTAATATTTGTTTGGTCCTTTTAAAAAAATTTAAGGCTGCAGACCTGATATTTTCATTAACTTTGCTTTGCTTGCAACGTTGCAGTATCGCAAGCCTATTTTAATAAAAGTCAATTATGCATGCATGCAAGCCATTTAAGGCCCAGTAAACTGCATTTTATCCAATTTCAAAGTAAAGATGGTTTCCTCCCAGAAAAAAATCCTTGCTTTCAACATTGCCCTGTTGCTAGCTAATTGCAACACATTGTAATTTCGATAGCATTTGTCATTAGAAGCCAAAAACCATCCAATTAGAAAGGAAGATTGTTTTGCTATTTTATACTGATTTTGCAATAATTGCAACAATACCTTAATACCCCTACTGTATCACATTTCACATTGCACCTCCACCTGCAACACTGCACTGAGTGCGGATACTTCTCCTTCTTTATAAGAACCTTCTGGGAAATTAAGTCTGAAATAAAATTTTGCATGTCATTTTCAGGCCCTTCTATGGTAAGGCAACGATACAGGTATCCATATCGGAGTAATTCATTTGTCTTGATTCAGTTTCATATACATGAATCTAAATTGTAATTGTCATGTGATTAGAGGAAGTTGTCATGTATTCAAATGCTGTATTACATAACATTTTTTGCTCATATTCAGTCTTCTGTCTAAACGAATGATAATTGAGACTTTTCCATTCATTATCTCAGACAACTGTATCAAAATATTGAATGAAATCGGATTTCAGTTTCGTCTTCAACTTTCCGGATACTCTGAGGCGGCCACGTGGTCACCATGCGGTCCTTTCTCCACCACCAAAAAATTTACAGCAATTTTGACTATAAGCAAGTCGCTAGCGCCATCTATTGGCCACCTAAGAAAATCAGAGTAATTAGACAGCTGCATATTCAGAGGTGGGCGTGAGAGATAGCTAGATTATTTTTCTTACAAACTTTCCTCATTACTTAATATGTTAATTGTGTCAAGGTAACTAAATACAGCGTCAATTTGGAACAAATAATTCATAAAAAGGAAAGATTGCACTTCAATTACCACCCATAGCGAAAATGACATCGCAAGTTATAGACGATATGAAGATACAGGCATACCAACATTACCAGATCTAACACCGTATTTTGGGCAAGAATTTTACAGTTCTGAGTATAAAACAATAGAGCAAAAAGTTATTTAGTTAAAATATACGTTTCTGAACTTACTACAGACTACTTTAAATAGTAAACTATCTTTAATTCATCAACTTTAAAAGCTGTACAGATTGGCAGTTCCGACAACTCAGCAGTTACTGTTCTCAGACGTAAAGGTCCTGCCATCTTTTATTCTGATATAAGCAAGAAACTAATACATGCAGTCTACAATTTTTTTAGAGCAGGTTTGGGGGGGGGATCCTACGAAAATAAACATATTTACGTACTCAATATCCTTCAAGATTAACAATCCTAATATTTGTCTTGAACAGATTAAATACAGATTCTTCCTCAACTCATCTGTTGGAACTGGTGTGTATATTTGCGTCATAATTTTACGATACCAAAATACCAGAAAAGTATTGGACACTGTGTAAAGTAGGAAGGACTACTGTATCGTGGTAATAAAAACATGAATTGTCACAGACCGGTTGAAGTATAGTAAATGATGACTGGAACAAATGTTGGAGTAATATATCTTATTTCAGTCAAAAATCAAAAAACATTTCCAATTTGAAAATAGTTCTAACTCAACGCTAATTTCATTCTGAAAGAATTCGTCGATAACATTGACGGCGAACTTTCTTTTATTCTCTACAATTACTGAGAATTATCGTTCATTAATTTCACGCTATTGAGAGGATTAAGGCATAACTGCTTTGATTATGGGAGCGTAATGGTATGAATCATCAACATTTTGCTATCACAATGTATATTCGTCACTGGTGGGCCAATAAACTGAATTGTACCCAGTTGGTAAGGAGGATCAATTAGGCTTACGACCAAATCCTTATTCCGTAGTTTTGCTTTCTGACTAATCTTGGTTTGATTGCAACACTGCACTGCCGTTTTGCAAGGAAACTGCTGTCTGTTGCAATTCCGTAGGCACATTGAATACTAGAAACCATGCTGCGTCTTACCCAGTCTGAAGGAAAAGTTCGTTTATTCAACGAAAAAATCTTAAAGTCTGTATCCTTTCCTTTCTGGAGAATTTTGTCTGGCTTTCAACATTGCTGTATTGCAAGGGCATTGAAATATGTTGCAAATTCTTATATATCTTCGTGACCCGAATGCCAATATATTGCATTTTATCCAGTTTGCAAGAAAAAGTTTCTTTGCCAAGAGAAAAAATCCCAAAGATGTAGCCTTGCTATTTTGGCGACGTATGTCTTGCTTGAAACATACTTATTGCAGGGAAATTGCAATATATTGCAACTTCACATACGTGTTCGACATTAGGAGAGCATTAGACCGCACTTTTTTCCAAAAAAGGAATAGCTGGTTTGCTCCCAGGAAACATCATAATAAGGTTGCTACTTTGGATTTTTTATTGCTTGCAACATTGCTGTATTGCAATGATATTGAAACACATTGCGAACTTTGAAGGCAAAGTCATTGTGGCCCCTAAAAAACTGCCAAGGCTACGGCCTTTGGATTTTGATGAATTTTGCCGGACCTGCAAAATTGCAACAATGCAAGAAAGTTGCAGTAGACTGCAATTTCGACTGCATTTTCAGCATAACAGACCGATCGATTTCCATTTCACTAGTTTGAAGCAGAAGGGTTCGTTTCCCAAAAACGCCCTCATTGTCTTGCTATTTTTGGTGTCATGAGTTTGCTTGCAACCTTGCCGTATTGCAAGCAAATTGCAATATATTATGATTTCGAATGCATATTTGTCATGAGAGCCCCAGTAGACTGATTTTTATTCAGTTCGAAGCTTCAAAAGTTAGTTTTGAACTCCCAAAATCCAATGAACTACATTCTATCCAATTTCAAGTAATATTTGTTTGGTCCTTTTAAAAAAAATTTAAGGCTGCAGACCTGACATTTTTATTAATTTAGCTTTGCTTGCAACATTGCAGTATCGCAAACCTATTTTAATAAAAGTGAATTATGCATGCATGCAAGCCATTTAAGCCCCAATAAACTGTATTTTATCCAATTTCAAAGTAAAGATGGTTTGCTCCCAGAAAAAAATCCTTACTTTCAACATTGCCTTGTTGCTAGCTAATTGCAAAACATTGTAATGTCGAAAGCATTCATCATTAGAAGCCAAAAAACATCCAATTAGAAGGGAAGATTGTTTTGCTATTTTATACTAATTTTGCAATGATTGCAACGATACCTTAATACCCCTACTGTCATCATGTTTCACACTGCACCTCCATCTGAGACATTGCAGTGAGTGCAGATACCTCTCCTTCTTTATGAGAGCCTTCTGGGAAATTAATTCTGAAATAAAATCTTGCATGTCATTTTCAGGCCCTTCTTTGGTAAGGCAACGATACGGGTATCCATACTGGAGTTATTCATTTGTCTTGATTCAGTTTCATATACATGAAACTAAAGTGCAATTGTCATGTGGTTACAGGGAATTATTCTGTGTTTTAAATGCCATATTACATTACATTTTTATTTTGCTCATTTTCAGTCCTCTGTCTAAACGAATGATAATAATTGAGACTGTTCCATTCATCATCTCAGAAAGTTGTATCAAAATAATGAATGAAATCGTATTTCAGTTTCGTCTTCCATTCTCCGTATACTCTGAGGCGGCCACGTGGTCACCATGCGGTCCTTTCTCCACCACCAAAAACTTTACAGCAATTTTGACTATAAGCAAGTCGTTATCGCCATCTATTGGCCACCTAAGAAAAATCAGCGCAAGTGGACAGCTGCATATTCAAAGGTGGGCGTGAGAGATAGCTAGATTATTTTTATTACAAACTTTCCTCATTACTTAACATGTTAATTGTGTTAAGGTAACTAAATACTGTACAACATCAACTGGGAATAAATAATTCATAAAAAGGAAAAATGACGCTAAAATTATCACCCACAGCGAAAATGACTTGCCACTTCATAAACGATATGAAGATCCAGGTACGCCAACAGAATAAGATTCAACACCTCTATTTTGGACAAGAATTTTACAGTTCTGAGCAAAAGATAATGGAATATAAAGTTATTTATTTAATTTGCAGGTTTCTACGCCTGCTACAGACAGCTTTAGATAATAAACTCTCTTTAATTCATCAACTTTAAAAGCTGTACAGATTGGCAGTTCCGACAACTCTGCTGTTCTGTTCGTAGGCGTAAAGGTCTCGCCATCTTTTGCTCTGAACAAATGCATGCAGAAAACAAATACCTACAATTTACGTTACTTTCTTTTGCAAGGGCGGCTGGGGAATCCTATGAAAATAAACTCATAAGTAGAAGGAATGACCTATCATTATTTACGTACTTAATATCCTACAAGATTAACAAACCATATAGTTAGTGATTAAGATACAATCACCATAAACAGATGAAATACAGATTCTTCCTAAACTCATCTGCTGTTGGAATTGACGACTAATTCATCGTCATTTTATGATACCAGACCATCTGAAAAGTATTAGGCAGTGCATGAGGAAGGAAGGAAGGACTATTTTGGTAATAAAAACATGAATTGTCACACAGCGATTGAAGTTAGCATCTGATGACAGTAACACATGTTGGAATAATAAGTTTTATTTGAATAAAATTGCACCAAAATTAAAACATTTTGAACTTAAAAGTAACTCTAACTCAGTATTAATTTCATTCTGAAGTTTTCATTGATGTTATTGACGGGAAACTTTCTTTTATTCTCCTTAATTACTGAGAATTACCGTTCGTTAGCCTGACACCATTAGAGGATTAAGACATAACTGCTTTGATAATGGGAGCCTATTCTGCAATTGCAATGTAATGTGTACTCGTCATTGGCGGGTCAATAAGCTGCATTTTATCCAGTTTGAAAGGAGAATCAATTTGGCTTACGAAAAAATCCTTAGGCTATGTCTTTGCTTTCTGACGAATCTTGGTCCGATTGCAACATTGCCTTATTGCAAAGAAATTGCTATATATTGCAATTTCGTATCCATAATAATTATCCATTCTGAAGGAAAAGTTGGTTTGTTCGATGAAAAAATCCTTAGTCTAAATCCTTGCCACTCTTGCAAATTTTACCTGGTTTGCAACATTGTCGTATTGCAAGGGCATTGCAATATATAGGAATTTCTTTTGCATATTCGTGATTAGAAGGTCAATATACTGCTTTTGATCAAGCTTGAAGCAAAGTTTCTTTGCCAAGAGAAATAGTCCCAAGGCTATATATAGTCTTGCCATCTTGGCGAATTCTCCCTTGATGGGAACATTCCTTATTGCAAGTTAATTGCAATATATTGCAACTTTCTATGCACAGGGGAACGTTAGACTGCATTTTACTCCAAAAAGAAATAGTTGGTTTGCTCCTAGAAAACATCATAATAAGGTTGCTACTTTGCATATTCTGTGTTGCTTGCAACATTGCCATATTGCAAGGATATTGAAACATATTCCAAAATTTCATGCATATTCGTCATTAGAAGAACACTCATTTGCATTTTATCCAGTTTGAAAGAAAAGTCGTTGTGGCCCCTCAAAAATTGCCAAAGGCTACAGCCTTGGTGTTTTGATAAAGTGTACCGTCGTGCAACATTGCAATAATGCAAGACAATTGCAATATACTACATTTCGACTGCATTTTGCTTTCTCTTTCTTTAGTCTGAAGCGAAAGGATTCGGTCCCCAATAACACCCAAATGATATTGCAATTTTGTATGATATGAGTTTGCTTTCAGCCCTCCTGTATTGCAAGCAAATTGCAATATATTGTCGATTTCGAATGCATATTTGTCATTAGAGACCCAGCAGACTGCCTTTTATTCAGTTCAAAGCTTCAAAAGTTGGTTTTGAACTCCCAAAATCCTATTGGCTACATTTTATGCAATTTCAAGTAAAATTTTTGTATTCCTTCAAAAAAAACAAGGCTATAGACCTGTCATTTTCAAGAATTTATGTTTTATTGCAACATTGCAGTACTACAAATTCATTTTAATAAAAGCGAATTATGCATGCATGCAAGCCATTAAAGGCCCAGTAGACTTCATTTTATCCAATTTCAAAGTAAAGATGATTTGCTCCCACAGAAAAACCCTGGCACTATCCCAGTCGTGATGACGAGTTTTTCATTGCTTCCAACATTGTCGTATTGCAAACAAAAGGCAAAATATGGTAATTTTTCACGCATTCATTATTAGAAGTCCAACAAACAGCATTTTATCTTGTTAGAAGGAAAGACTATCTTGCTTCCTGTGCAGTTCACGAGGCTCTATAGAACCTTGCTACATTGACGAATTTTTCGTTGCTTGCAACATTACCGTATTGCCCCTATTATTAGCATGTTGCACACTGCACCTCCATCTGGAACATTGCAGTGAGTGGGGATCTTTTTTGTCCTTCATAATAGCTTTCTGAGCAAGTAATTCAGAAATCAAATGCTTACATGAGCTTTTCATTCCCTTCTTTTGTAAGGCAACGATATGGCTATACATATCGGAGTTATTCATTTGTCTTGATTCAGTTTCATATACATGAAACTCAACTGTAATGATCATGTGATTACAGGAAGTTATCATGTGTTCAGATGTTATATCACATTAATTTTTTTGGCTCAGTTTCAGTCTTCTGTTTAAACGAATGGTAATTGAGACTTTTCCATTCATCATCTCAGAAAATTGTATCAAAATAATGAATGAAATCGGATTTCAGTTTCGTCTTCAATTCTCCGTATACTCTGAGGCGCCACGTGGTCACCATGCGGTCCTTTCTTCAAAAAATTTACAGCAATTTTAACTATAAGCAAGTCCTGAACGCCATCTGTTGGCCACCTACGAAAATCAGCGCAAGTGGACAACTGCATCTTCAAAGGTGGGCGTGAAATCTACCTAATTATCTTTATGACAAGCTTCCCCTCATTATATAAGATTATATTTGTGTTGAGATAACTAAATTCGGCGCCAACTGGGAATAAATCAGCTATAAAATGAAAAATGAAACGAGAATCATAGACGACATGAAGATCCAGGGACACCAACATAATCAGATTTAACACCGAATTTCGAACAACAATATTACAGTTCTCAGCAGGAGATAATTGAATAAAAAGTAATTTACATGTAACTTAGATTCCTGAACGTGTTACAGATCACTTGAAATAATAAAATTTCTACATTTCACTTGCTTTAAAAGCCGTGCAGATTGGCAGTTCCGACAACTCTGCAGTTACTGTTCGCAGACATAACGATCCTGGCATGTTTTACCCCGACCCCAAATGCATGCAGGAAATAAATTCATACCTTTGACAGTTTTTATTTTTGGGGGGTGAATCCTGCGACACTACACATATAAGTAAAAGGAATGGTGTAGATTATTTAATAATACAAATCCTTCAAGATTAACAAACTATATCGTTGGTGTTGAAGATATAATATTATATTTCCAATATTCATCATATCATCAAGAGATCACATACAGATCTTCCTCAACTCATCCGTAGAAACCTATGAATTTTTGCATCATCATTTTATGAAACCAAAATATCTGAGAACCATTAGGCAGTTTATAAGGCAGGAAGGACTGTAGTTGCAATGAGAATATGAATTTGCACAGAGCGGTTGAAATGTAGCATGTGATGACAGCAACACACATTGGAAGAATAATATATCCTCTTTTACACAAATTGCACCTAAATCAAAACTTTTTTCAACTTGAAAATAACTATAACTCAATATTAATTTCGTTCTGAAAGATTCCATTGATATTGCTGACGGCAAACTTTCTTTTCATTCTCCATAATTACTGAGAATTGCAGTTCATCAATTTTACGATATTTAAAGGATTAAGGCATAACTCCTTTGATAATGGGAGCCTAATGTTATAACTCAGCAATATTCTGCAATTGCAATGTAATGCATATTCGTCACTGGCGGGCCAATAAACTGAATTTTATCCAGTTCGAACGGAGAATTAATTTGGCTTACGAACAAATCCTTAGACTACAGCTTTGCTTTCTGAAGAATCTTGGTCTGATTGCAACATTGCCGTTTTGCAAGGAAACTACCATATATTGCAATTTCGTAGGCATATTATTTATCCAGTCTGAAGGAAAAGTTGGTTTGTTCGATGAAAAAATCCTTAGTCTAAATATCCTTGCCAATTTTTCCTGGTTTGCAACATTGCCAGATTGCAAGGTCATTGAAATATATATGAATTTCTGTTGCATATTCGGGATTAGAAGGTCAATATACTGAATTTGATCAAGCTTGAAGCAAAAGTTTCTTTGCAAAGAGAAATAGTCCCAAGGCTATATTTAGCCTTGCCATTTTGACGAATTTCCCTTGCTGGAAACATTCCTTATTGCAAGTTAATTACAATATATTGCAACTTTCTATGCATAGGGGAATGTTAGACTGCATTTTACTCCAAAAAGGAATAGTTGGTTTGCTCCTAGAAAACATCATAATAAGGTTGTTACTTTGCATATTTTGTGTTGCTTGCAACATTGCCATATTGCAAGGATATTGAGACATATTGCAAACTTCCACGCATATTCGTCATCCGAAGAAAATTAATTTTTTCATTTTACCTCGTTTGAAGGAAAAGTCGTTGTGGCCCCTAAAAAATTGCCAAAAGCTCAAGCCTCGATATTTTGATGAATTTTGCCGGACCTGCAATATTGCGATAATGCAAAACAGTTGCAATATACTGCAATTTCGACTCCATTTTGCTTTCCCTCTCTTTAGTCTGAATCAAAAGGTTTCATTCCCCAAAAACACCCTCACTGTCTTGCTATTTTGAATGTTATGAGTTTGCTTGCAACCTTCCTGCATTGCAAGCAAATTGCAATATTCTGAGATTTCGAATGCATATTTGTCATTAGAGTCCCAATAGACTGCCTTTTATTCATTTCGAAGCTTCAAAAGTTGGTTTTGAACTCCCAAAATCCAATAGACAACATTTTATGCAATTTCTAGTAGGTTTTTATATTCCTTGAAAATAACATAAGGCTCTGGACCTGTTATTCTCAATCATTTATGTTTTCCTGCTACACTGAAGTATTGCAAACCTATTTTAATAAAAGCGAATTATGCATGCATGCATGCAAGCCATTTAAGGCCCAGTGGTCTGCATTTTGTCTAATTTCAAAGTAGAGATGGTTTGCTCTTAGAAAAAACTCCTGGGGCCATATCCCTGTTATGCTGACGAATTTTGCTTTTCTTTCAACATTGCTCTGTTGCCAGTAAATAGCGAAATATTGTCATTTTGAGCTCATTCTTCGTTAGAAGCCCAATAGACATCATTTCATCGAGTCAGAAGGAAAGATTGTTTTGCTACTTTATACTAATTTTGCAATAACTGCAACATTACCTTCAATAACTGCAACATTACCTTATTACCCCTGCTATCATCATATTTCACACCTCACCTCCATCTGCAACATTGCACTGAGTGTGGGTACCTCTTGCTTTTTATAAGAGCCTTCTGAGAAATTAAGTCTGAAATAAAATTATTATGTTATTTTCACTGCCTCCTTTTGTAAAGCAACGATATGGGTAAACATATCGGAGGTATTCATTTGTCAAGATTCAGTTTCATGTGCATGAAAATATACCGTACTGTTCATGTGATCATAGGAAGTTATCATGTGTTCCAAGGCTATATTACGGTTCCGTAGAGTTCAGTTTTCGCTTCCTGTCTAAGGAGACGATAACTGGGGCTTTTCCATCCATTATCAGATGAAATTGTATCAGAATTATTAATGAAATCGTAATTTAGTTTGGTCTTTAATTCTCCGCATACTCTATGGTTGCCACGTGGTCACCATGCGGTCCTTTCTCCACCAAAAAATTTACAGCAATTTCGACTATAAGCAAGTCGTTATCGCCATCTGTTGGCCACCTTAGAAAATCAGCGCAAATGAACAACTGCCTCTTCAAAGATGGGACTGAAAACTAGCTATATTATATTTATTACAAACTTTCCCTCATTATTCAAGATGTTAATTGCTTTGAGATAACAAAATACAACATCAATTGGAAATAAATAGTTCATGAAAATGAAAAATTACACTAAAATTATCACCCATAGCGAAAATGACATCGCAAGTTATAGACGATATGAAGATCCAGGCATACCAACATTACCAGATTTGACACCGTATTTTAGACAAGAATACTAACGTTCTGAGCCTCAAATAATAGAATAAAAAGTTATTCACGTAAAATTTATGTTTCCAAACTTACTACAGACTACTTTAAATAGTAAACTATCTTTAATTCATCACCTTTAAAAGCTGTACAGATTGGCAGTTCCGACAACTCTGCTGTTAATGTTCTTAGACGTAAAGGTCTCTCCATCTTTTGCTCTGAACAAATACATGCAGAAAACCATTACATACAATTTACATTACTTTTTTTTGTGGGGGTTGCTGGGGAATCCTATCAAAATAAACTCATGAGTAGAAGGAATGACTTAAAATTATTTACATATTTAATACCCTTCAAGATTAACAAACCATATAGTTGGTGTTTTAGATATATTCCTAAACTTATCATAAACAGATCAAATACAGATTCCTATTCCACTCATCTGTTGAAACTGATGACTAATTCATCATCATTTTATGACACCAGAATATCAGAAAAGTATTAGGCAATGCATAAGGAAGGAAGGACTATTTTGGTAATAAAAACCTGAATTGTCACAGACCGGTTGAAGATAGTATATGATAACGGAAAAATATGTTGGAATGATATATCTTATTTTAGCCAAACTACACAAAAATAAAAAAAAGAAACATACTCAACTTGAAGATAGCTATAACTCCACACTAATTTCATTCTGAAAGAATTCACTGATAATATTGACGGCAAACTTTCTTTTTATCCTCTATAATTACTGAGAATTACCGCTCATTAATTTCGCGCTGTTTAGAGGATTAAGGCATAACTGCTTTCATAATGGGAGGCTAATGGTATGATTATTAATTATGGGTTATCTAGCGTCACAACTGCCAAGTTCACTGACGCCAGCCTTATGGTATGAATCATCAATATTCTACAATTGCTATGTATACTTTTCATTGGCGGCCCAATAAGCTATATTTTATCCAGTTTGAAAGGAATATCAATTTCGCTTACGAAAAAATCCTTCGGCGATAGCTTTGCTTTCTGACGAATCTTGGTTTGATTGCAACATTGCCTTATTGCAAGGAAATTGCGATATATTGCAATTTCGCAGGCATATGAATGATCCATTCTGAAGGAAAAGTTGGTCTGTTCGACGAAAAAATCTTTAGTCTATATCCTGGCCATTCTTGCGAATTTTTCCTGGCTTGCAACATTGCCAAATTGCAAGGCTTTGCAATATATAGGAATTTCTGTTGCATATTCGTTATTAGAAGGTCAATATACTATTGCATTTTATCAAGCTTGAAGCAAAAGTTTCTTTGCCAAGAGAAAAAGTCCCAAGGATAGCCTTGCCGTTTTGGCGAATTTTCCCTCGCTGGAAACACTCCTTATTGCAAGGACATTGCAATATGTTGCAACTTCCCATGCTTAGGAGAACATTAGAATACATTTTATTCCAAAAATGAATAGTTAGTTTGCTCCCAGAAAACATGATTATAAGCTTGTTACTTTGCATATTTTGTATTGCTTGCAACATTGCCACATTGCATGGATATTGCAACATATTGTAAACGTCCATGCATATTCGTCATTAGAAGAAAACTCATTTGTAATTTGTCCAGTTTTAAGGAAGAATCGTTGTAGCCCTTAAAAAATTGCCAAAAGCTCCAGTCTTGGTATTTTGATGACTTTTGCCGGACCTGCAACATTGCAATAATGCAAGAAAGTTGCACTAAACTAAATTCGACTGCATTTTGGTATAACAGACCGATAGCTTTCCCTGTCTTTAATTTGAAGCAAAACCTGGTTCCTTTCCCAAAAACATCCTGCTGACCTTGCTATTTTGTGGGTCATGAGTTTGCCTGCACCCTTGATGTATTGCAAGCAAATTGCAATATATTGTGATTTCGAACTCATATTTGTCACCAGAGTCTCAGTAGACTTCCTTTTATTCAGTTCAAAGCTTAAAAGTTAGTTTGGACCTTCTAAGATCCAATTCACTGCATTTTATCCAATTTCAAATTAAAGCTATTTTGCCCTCAGAACAAAATCCTAGAGCTATATTTCCCTGCTATGTTGAAGAATATTCCCTTGCTTTCAACATTGTCGTATTGCAAGAAAATTGCAAAATATTGCAGCTTCTACAAATCGGCCATTAAAAGCCCAATGATGAACATTTTGTCTAGTTAGAAGGAAGGACTTTCGCTAATTTCTAAGATTTTCTCATTCATTGCAACATTACCGTATTGACACTATTATTATTATGTCGCACACTGCACCTTCGTCTGGGACATTGCAATTAGCGTGGATAATTATTGTCCTTTATGTTAGCCTTCTGTAAAAGTAATTCTGCAATCAAATGATTGCATGACCTGTTCATGACTTTGTTTTGTAATTTAATGATTCAGGTATAAATATAGGATTTGTCCAATTGTCTTGACTTCGTTCCATATAAATGAAACTAAACTGTAATGGTCATAGGAAGTTATCATGTGTTCAAAGGTTAAATTACGCTTCAGTTTGAGTTCAGTTTCAGCCTCCTAACTAAACCTACGATAATTAGGAATTTTCCACTAACCATGTTATGAAATCATATCAAAATTACCCATTAATGAAATCGTGCTTTAATTATGTCTTCAATTCTCCGTATACTCTAAGGCGGCCACGTGGTCACCATGCGCTCCTTTCTCCACACAACAATTTAGAGGATTTTAGACTATAAGCAAGTCGTTATCGCCATCTTTTGGACACCTAAGAAAATCAGCGCGAGTGGACCACTTCATTTTCACAGATGGGTGAGGAAACCAGTTACATTATTCTTATTCCCATCTTTTTCTCATAATTTAAAATGATGAGTCTTTTGGGATATCTGAATTCAACTTCAACTGGAAATGAGTGTTTCATGTAAAGGAAAAAGGATAAAAAATTTGACGCAAGGGAAGACGATAAGAATCAACTTGCCTACAGTCCTCCCCCAGAGCGAAAATGTCACCGCCCGTCATAGACGATATGAAGATTCAAGCATACCAACAAAATGACACGCAACATCGTATTTTGGACAAGAATATTGCAGTTCTGAGCATGAAGTGATTGAATCATAAGTGATTTACTTAAATTAGAGTTTCTCAAACTTACTACAGACTGCGTGAATTAACAAACTGCCTTTAATTCATCTGCTTTAAAACCTAACATAGATTGGCAGCTCCGGAAATCCAGGAATCCCAACATAAAGAAATTCAACATATCGTATTTTATAGAGAGTGTTGTAGTTCTTAGCGTAAAATAATGTTATTAGGGCTTGTTTATACCATATTCGGGTTTCTGACTTAACTGGAGTTCACTTGAAATATTAAATTATCTTTAGTTCATGAATTTTAAAAGCATGATACAGATTGGCAGTTCCGACAACCCTGCAGTTCCCGTTCATGGAGGTCAAAATCTCAAGCCAAATATCTACGAGAAACAATTGCATCGTTTATCTTTAGATTTCAGTAGGATATGATACGAAAATAAACATAAGTATGACGTGGGTTTGTTTACATACATAATATCCTCCAAGAATAACAGACTGTATTGTGAATAAGTCAAATATTTTTCTTACATTCATCGAAAAGGACGACCACGAATTCTGATATTTCCTCAACTTAAGAGCTGAAAATGTGCAGGATTATACAGATGTTATTATGTCAGTCATTGTCTATTAAATTTTTGCTTCCATGCTTCTTCATGCATTCGTTCTAAAGACGATTATCATTGTTGAATGGATGTACATTTCATAGTATAATTATTTAAAAAAAAATATTAAACATTCTATTATAGTAAATTACAGTCATGGTTTGGTTACAGTGTTATGCTTATACAGTGGCAATAACAGTACTGATGTTGTCTTAGTTTCATGACAAATATATACATATATATATATATATATATATATATATATATATATATATATATATATATATATATATATATATATGTATGTATGTATGTATGTATGTATGTATGTATATATATATACAGTATATGTGTGTGTGCGTGTGCGCTTGTGTGTGTGTATAGCGCCATCTGATGACACCTTCTTGAACGAGGCTGATAATCCTCTCAGAGAGACGCATCGCGGGGGTCGTCACATTATAAGGGCCTCAGGGGCATTTTGGGACATGTCGTAGGAACCAATCGTCTGCCATAGTTATCTGAAGGGCGTCGTGTGCAGGTAGGGCCGTCTGTTCTTCATCAAAACCCACGTTTATTTCTCCTAATCTTAAATGCAAAGATTTCAATATCAGAGCAGTTAGAGGAGTGGACCATTCCTCGACGACCTTTGAATTTCCTTATCCGTTTGATAGTTAGAATGACCGTCATTAATGATTAACACCTGGGTGACCCTGTCGAGACCTTTATTTGTGGAGTGCCATAAAGAGCAGTGTGAAAGAATGAACCCTTTCAACAAAAGCAATCATGGCACTGAGCTTCAATCCTTCAGGGAACTCACTCACTCACTCACTCACTCCGACCGTGAAGGCAGAGGCTCCAGTGAGAGACCTTCGTTGACGCTTCCGTCTCCAGATGCCCCAAATTTGCGAGACGAGGATGTCGAGGACCGGAAGTTGTTTTCCGTCTGTGCATAAGGCCAGCGTCTTCATCTCGACAAACAGCAGCCTTGTTATAATTCGGTACATCTCAGAATTTGTTGAGGCCGTCGGGTGATGAACTGCACCAAAACATTATCGGATATATTTGACTTTTTCTGAGCTTTTATATGATTTTCTAAGTTTATCGTATTAAACTGAAAACGTTCCTGAATGTGTCTATTCCCTTGCGTTGATGAAATGAATGTGAGACAATTATTACCTGAACTTTCCACTATAGAGAAAGGAATTTTTGAAAAAAAGAAAAACTTTATTATAAATCAAGTTGTGTGGACGCATCCGTTATTTATAATAATAATAATAATAATAATAATAATAATAATAATAATAATAATAATAATAATAATAATAATAATAATAATAATAATAGTGAGAAAAGTGATGGACTCCTAAGGTGGCAGGATGCAACCCGGAATAGGATGACTGTGATAGACAAAAAAAAATTAAATAAATACAAAATAAATAAATAAATAATAATAATAATAATATTAATAATAATACTCGTAAAATTAAGAAAAAGACCTTCTTTAATACAGGTTTTGTTAAACAAAATGGCAGTTTCAACAGCATTTATTTTATATAGCAAACGCTCACTTCGAGAACTACCGCCTACACATCACTAAACCACCGGAAATGAATATCGGTCAATTGCTTGCAACAATTCCAGCGCAAGAAAGGCAACTGATAAGGTGAATTGAGCGTTTACTACATAAAATAAATGCCGTTGAAACTGCCATTTTGTTTAACAAAACCTGTAATAATAATAATAATAATAATAATAATAATAATAATAATAATAATAATAATAATAATAATAATAATAATAATAATAATAATAATAATAATATGGCAGAAGACACTCCCACATACTTGTCTCATTGAATGCAATCGCTTCCTTTGCACCTTTTACTTCAAAATGAGTCTTTCCAATGTCTTACGACCTCAGTCTCAGGGAGACTGGCCTTGCATGGTACAGGTTTAGACGGCCTTGTACCACACAGCGGCAGCCCATAAGTGAGGCAAAGGTGTCATCAGAATGAGCAGGATGACTGAGGTCTCGCCATCTTTTGCTCTGAACAAATATATGCAGAAAACAAATACATACAATTTACATCACTTTTTTTTGCGAGGGGGTTGCTGGGGAATCCTATGAAAATTAATTCATAAGTAGAAGGAATGATCTATCATTATTTACGTACTTAATATCCTACAAGATTAACAAACCATATAGTTAGTGCTTAAGATACAATCACCATAAACAGATCAAATGCAGATTCTTCCTAAACTCATCTGCTGTTGGAATTGACGACTAATTCATCGTCATTTTATGATACCAGACCATCTGAAAAGTATTAGGCAGTGCATGAGGAAGGAAGGAAGGACTATTTTGGTAATAAAAACATGAATTGTCACATAGCGGTTGAAGTTAGTATCTGATGACAGAAACACTTGTTAGAATAGTAAGTTTTATTTGAATAAAATTACACCAAAATTAAAACATTGTATTAATTTCATTCTGAAAGGGTTCATTGATATTATTGATGGGAAACTTTCTTTTTATTCTCCATAATTATTGAGAATTACCGTTCGTTAGCCTGACACCATTAGAGGATTAAAGCATAACTGCTTTGATAATGGGAGCCTAATGGTATAAATCAGCAGTATTCTGCAATTGCAATGTAATGTATACTCGTCATTGGCGGGTCAATTAGTTGCATTTTATCCGGTTTGAAAGGAGAATCAATTTGGCTTACGAAAAAATCCTTAGGCTATATCTTTGCTTTCTGACGAATCTTGATCCCATTGCAACATTGCCTTATTGCAAAGAAATTGCGATATATTGCAATTTCGTAGGCATATTATTTATCCATTCTGAAGGAAAAGTTGGTTTGTTCGATGAAAAAATCCTTAGTCTAAATCATTGCCACTTTTGCCAATTTTGCCTAGTTTGCAACATTGTCGTATTGCAATGGCATTGCAATATATAGGAATTTTTGTTGCATATTCGTGATTAGAAGGCCAATATACTGCATTTTGTCAACCTTGAAGCAAAAGTTTCTTTGCCAAGAGAAATAGTCCCAAGGGTATATACAGTCTTGCCATTTTGGCGAATTCTCCCTTGATGGGAACATTCCTTATTGCAAGTTAATTGCAATATATTGCAACTTTCTATGCATAGGAGACCGTTAGACTGCATTTTACTCCGAAAAGGAATAGTTGGTTTGCTTCTAGAAAACATCATAATAAGGTTGCTACTTTGCATATTCTGTGTTGCTTGCAACATTGCCATATTGCAAGGATATTGAAACATATTGCAAAATTTCATGCATATTCGTCATTAGAAGAACACTCATTTGCATTTTATCCAGTTTGAAAGAAAAGTCGTTGTGGCTCCTCAAAAATTGCCAAAGGCTACGGCCTTGGTGTTTTGATGAAGTGTACCGTCCTGCAACATTGCAATAATGCAAGACAATTGCAATATACTACATTTCGACTGCATTTTGCTTTCCCTTTCTTTAGTCTGAAGCGAAAGGGTTCGGTCCCCAAAAACACACAAATGATATTGCAATTTTGTATGATATGAGTTTGCTTTCATCCTTCCCGTATTGCAAGCAAATTGCAATATATTGTGATTTCGAATGCATATTTGTCATTAGAGACCCAGTAGACTGCCTTTTATTCAGTTCAAAGCTTCAAAAGTTGGTTTTGAACTCCCAAAATCCTACTGACTACATTTTATGCAATTTCAAGCAAAATTTTTGTATTCCTTCAAAAAAAACAAGGTTATAAACCTGTTATTTTCAAGAATTTATGTTTTATTGCAACATTGCAGTACTACAAATTCATTTTAATAAAAGCGAAAGGCCCAGTAGACTTCATTTTATCCAATTTCAAAGTAAAGATGGTTTGCTCCCAGAGAAAAATCCTGGAACTATCCCAGCCATGATGACGAGTTTTTCATTGCTTCCAACATTGTCGTATTGCAAACAAAAGGCAAAATATGGTAATTTTTCACGCATTCATTATTAGAAGTCCAACAAACAACATTTTATCTTGTTAGAAGGAAAGACTACCTTGCAGTTCATGAGGCTCAATAGAACCTTGCTACATTGACGAATTTTTCGTTGCTTGCAACATTACCGTATTGCCCCTATTATTAGCATGTTGCACACTGCACCTCCATCTGGAACATTGCAATGAGTGGGGATATTTTTTGTCCTTCATAATAGCTTTCTGAGCAAGTAATTCAGAAATCAAATGCTTACATGAACTTTTCATTCCCTTCTTTTGTAAGGCAACGATATGGGTATACATATCGGAGTTATTCATTTGTCTTGATACAGTTTCATATACATGAAACTCAACTGTAATGATCATGTGATTAGAGGAAGTTATCATGTGTTCAAATGTTATATTACATTACATTTTTTTGCTCAGTTTCAGTCTTCTGTTTAAACGAATGATAATTGAGACTTTTCCATTCATCATCTCAGAAAATTGTATCAAAATAATGAATGAAATCGGATTTCAGTTTCGTCTTCAATTCTCCGTATACTCTGAGGCGCCACGTGGTCACCATGCGGTCCTTTCTTCACCAAAAAATTTACAGCAATTTTAACTATAAGCAAGTCGTGAACGCCATCTGTTGGCCACCTACGAAAATCAGCGCAAGTTGACAACTGCATCTTCAAAGGTGGGCGTGAAATCTACCTAATTACCTTTATGATAAGCTTCCCCTCATTATATAAGAACATATTTGTGTTGAGATAACTAAATGCGGCGCCAACTGGGAATAAATCATTCATAAAAAAGAAAAATGACGCGAGAATCATAGACGACATGAAGATCCAGGGACACCAACATAATCAGATTCAACACCGAATTTTGAACAACAATATTACAGTTCTCAGCAGGAGATAATTGAATAAAAAGTAATTTTCTTGTAATTTAGATTCCTGAACGTCCTACAGACCACTTGAAATAATAAAATTTCTTTATTTCACTTGCTTTAAAAGCTGTGCAGATTGGCAGTTCAGACAACTCTGCAGTTACTGTCCATAGACATATAACGACCCTGGCATGTTATACCCAGACCCCAAATGCATGCAGGAAACAAATTGGAATCCTGCAAAACTAAACATATAAGTAAAAGGAATGATGTAGATTATTTAATAATACAAATCCTTCAAGATTAACAAACTATATTATTAGCGTTGAAGATATGTTTCCAATATTCATCATATCATAAAGAGATCACATACAGATCTTCATCAACTCATCCGTAGAAACCTATGAATTTTTGCATCATCATTTTACGAAACCAAAATATCTGAGAACCATTAGGCAGTTTATAAGGTAGGAAGGACTGTAGTTGCAATGAGAACATGAATTTGCACAGATCGGTTGAAATGGAGCATATGATGACAGCAACACATATTGGAAGAATAATATATCCTATTTTACACAAATTGCACCTAAATCGAAACTTTTTTCAACTTAAAAATAACTATAACTCAATATTAATTTCGTTCTGAAAGATTCCATTGATATTGCTGACGGCAAACTTTCTTTTCATTCTCCATAATTACTGAGAATTGCAGTTCATCAATTTTACGATATTTAAAGGATTAAGGCATAACTCCTTTGATAATGGGAGCCTAATGTTATAACTCAGCAATATTCTGCAATTGCAATGTAATGCATATTCGTCACTGGCGGGCCAATAAACTGAATTTTATCCAGTTCGAACGGAGAATTAATTTGGCTTACGAACAAATCCTTAGACTACAGCTTTGCTTTCTGAAGAATCTTGGTCTGATTGCAACATTGCCGTTTTGCAAGGAAACTACCATATATTGCAATTTCGTAGGCATATTATTTATCCGGTCTGAAGGAAAAGTTGGTTTGTTCGATGAAAAAATCCTTAGTCTAAATATCCTTGCCAATTTTTCCTGGTTTGCAACATTGCCAGATTGCAAGGTCATTGAAATATATATGAATTTCTGTTGCATATTCGGGATTAGAAGGTCAATATACTGAATTTGATCAAGCTTGAAGCAAAAGTTTCTTTGCAAAGAGAAATAGTCCCAAGGCTATATTTAGCCTTGCCATTTTGACGAATTTCCCTTGCTGGAAACATTCCTTATTGCAAGTTAATTACAATATATTGCAACTTTCTATGCATAGGGGAATGTTAGACTGCATTTTACTCCAAAAAGGAATAGTTGGTTTGCTCCTAGAAAACATCATAATAAGGTTGTTACTTTGCATATTTTGTGTTGCTTGCAACATTGCCATATTGCAGGGATATTGAGACATATTGCAAACTTCCACGCATATTCGTCATCCGAAGAAAATTAATTTTTTCATTTTACCTGGTTTGAAGGAAAAGTCGTTGTGGCCCCTAAAAAATTGCCAAAGGCTCAAGCCTTGATATTTTGATGAATTTTGCCGGACCTGCAATATTGCGATAATGCAAAAAAGTTGCAATATACTGCAATTTCGACTCCATTTTGCTTGCCCTCTCTTTAGTCTGAATCAAAATGTTTCGTTCCCCAAAAACACCCTCACTGTCTTGCTATTTTGAATGTTGTGAGTTTGCTTGCAACCTTCCCGCATTGCAAGCAAATTGCAATATTCTGAGATTTCGAATGCATATTTGTCATTAGAGTCCCAGTAGACTGCCTTTCATTCAGTTCGAAGCTTCAAAAGTTGGTTTTGAACTCCCAAAATCCAATAGACAACATTTTATGCAATTTCGAGTGAGTTTTTATATTCCTTGAAAATAACAAAAGGCTCTGGACCTGTTATTCTCAATCATTTATGTTTTCCTGCTACACTGAAGTATTGCAAACCTATTTTAATAAAAGCGAATTATGCATGCATGCATGCAAGCCATTTAAGGACCAGTAGTCTGCATTTTGTCCAGTTGCAAAGTAAAGATGATTTGCTCCTAGAAAAAACTCCTGGGGCCATATCCCTTTTATGCTGACGAATTTTGCTTTGCTTTCAACATTGCCCTGTTACCAGCAAATAGCGATATATGTTGTCATTTTGAGCTCATTCTTCGTTAGAAGCCCAATAGACATCATTTCATCAAGTTAGAAGGAAAGATTGTTTTGCTACTTTAAACTAATTTTGCAATAACTGCAACATTACCTTCAATAACTGCAACATTACCTTATTACCCCTGCTATCATCATATTTCACACCGCACCTCCATCTGCAACATTGCACTGAGTGTGGGTCCCTCTTGCTCTTTATAAGAGCCTTCTGAGAAATTAAGTCTGAAATAAAATTATTATGTTATTTTCACTGCCTCCTTTTGTAAAGCAACGATATGGGTAAACATATCGGAGGTATTCATTTGTCTTGATTCAGTTTCATGTGCATGAAAATATACTCTACTGTTCATTACGTTTCCGTTTGAGTTCAGTTTTCGTCTCCTGTCTAAGGAGACGATAACTGGCACTTTTCCATTCATTATCAGATGAAATTGTATCAAAATTATTAATGAAATCGTAATTTAGTTTAGTCTTTAATTCTCCGCATACTTTAAGGCGGCCACGTGGTCACCATGCGGTCCTCCTCCACCAAAAAATGTACAGTAATTTCGACTATAAGGAAGTCGTTATCGCCATCTATCGGCCACCTAAGAAAATCAGCGCAAATGAACAACTGCCTCTTCAAAGATGGGACTGAAAACTAGCTATATTATGTTTATTCCCAGCTTTCCCTCATTATACAAGATGTTAATTGCTTTGAGATAACAAAATACAACATCAATTGGCAATTAATAATTCATTAAAAGGAAAAATGACACTAAAATTATCACCCACAGCGAAAATGACGTTGTACGTTATAGACGATACGAAGATCCAGGCATACCAACATTACCAGATATAACACCTTATTTTAGAGAGGAATAATGACGTTCTGAGCCTCAAATAATAGAATAAAAAGTTATTTACGTAAAATTTATGTTTCCGAACTTACTACAGACTACTTTAAATAATAATCGATCTTTAATTCATCAACTTCAAAAGTTGTACAGATTGGCAGTTCCGACAACTCTGCTGTTAATGTTCTTAGACGTAAAGGTCTCTCCATCTTTTGCTCTGAACAAATACATGCAGAAAACCATTACATACAATTTACATTACTTTTTTTTGTGGGGGTTGCTGGGGAATCCTATGAAAATAAACTCATGGGTAGAAGGAATGACTTACCATTATTTACATACTCAATACCCTTCAATATTAACAAACCATATAGTTGGTGTTTTAGATATATTCCTAAACTTATCATAAACAGATCAAATACAGATTCCTCTTCCACTCATCTGTTGAAATTGATGACTAATTCATCATCATTTTATGACACCAGAATACCCGAAAAGTATTAGGCAATGCATAAGGAAGGAAGGACTATTTTGGTAATAAAAACCTGAATTGTCACAGACCGGTTGAAGATAGTATATGATGACAAAAACACATGCTGGAATGATATATCTTATTTTAGCCAAATTACACAAAAATAAAAAAAAAGAAACATACTCAACTTGAAGATAGCTATAACTCCAAACTAATTTCATTCTGAAAGAATTCATTGATAAAATGACGGCAAACTTTCTTTTTATCCTCTATAATTACTGAGAATTACCGCTCATTAATTTCGCACTGTTTAGAGGATTAAGGCATAACTGCTTTCATAATGGGAGCCTAATGGTATGATTATCAATTATGGGTTATCTGGCGTCACAACTACCAGGGTCACTGATGCCGGCCTTATGGTATGAATCATCAATATTCTACAGTTGCAATGTATAATTTTTATTGGCGGCCCAATAAACTGCATTTTATCCAATTTGAAAGGAATATCAATTTGGCTTACGAAAAAATCCTTAGACTATAGCTTTGCTTTCTGACGAATCTTGGCCCGATTGCAACACTGCCTTATTGCAAGAAAATTGCGATATATTGCAACTTCACAGGCATATTAATGATCCAGTCTCAAGGAAAAGTTGGTCTTTTAGACGAAACAATCTTTAGTCTATATCCTGGCCATTCTTGCGAATTTTGCCTGGCTTGCAAAATTGCCAAATTGCAAGGGCTTTGCAATATATAGGAATTTCTGTTGCATATTCGTGATTAGAAGGTCAATATACTACTGCAATTTATCAAGCTTGAAGCAAAAGTTTCTTTGCCAGGAGGAAAAGTCCCTAGGCTATATATAGCCTTGCCATTTTGGCGAATTTTCCCTCACTGGAAACATTCCTTATTGCAAGGACATTGCAATATATTGCAACTTCCCATGCACAGGAGAACATCAGACTGCATTTTATTCCAAAAAGGAATAGTTGGTTTGCTCCCAGAAAACATCATAATAAGCTTGCTACTTTGCATATTTTGTATTGCGTTGCAACATTGCCACATTGCGTGGATATTGCAACATATTGCAAACGTCCATGTATATTCGTTATTAGGAAAACTCATTTGTATTTTGTCTATTTTTAAGGAAGAATCGTTGTAGCCCTTAAAAAATTGCCAAAGGCTCCAGTCTTGGTATATTGATGACTTTTGCCGGACCTGCAACATTGCCATAATGCAAGACATTTGCAATATTCTACAATTCCGACTGCATTTTCGGCATGACAGACCGATCGCTTTCCCTTTCTTTAATTTGAAGCAAAACCTGGTTCCTTTCCCAAAAAATCCTGTTGACCTTGCTATTTTGTGTGTCATGAGTTTGCTCGCAACCTTGACGTATTGCGAGCAAATCTCAATATTTTGTGATTTCGAATGCATATTTGTCCTCAGAGTCTCAGTAGACTTCCTTTTATTCAGTTCAAAGTTAGTTTGGACCTTCTAAAATCCAATACATTGCATTTTATCGAATTTCAAATTAAAGCTGTTTTGCCCTCAGAACAAAATTCTAGAGCTATATTTCCCTGCTATGTTGACGGTTTTTCCCTTGCTTTCAACATTGTCGGATTGCAAGAAAATTGCAGAATATTGTAACTTCCTACAAATCGGTCACCAGAAGCCCAATGACCAACATTTTACCCAGTTAGGAGGAAAGATTGCTTCGCTATTTTCGACGAATCTTGCATTCATTGCAACATTACCGTATTGACCCTATTATTATTATCATGTTGCACACTGCACCTTCGTCTCGGACATTGTAATGAGTGTGGATATTTATTGTCCTTTATATTAGACTTCTGAGAAAGTAATTCTGGAATCAAATGATTGCATGACCTGTTCATTACTTTGTTTTGTAATTTAATGATTCGGGTTTCAATATGGCATTCGTCCCATAGTTTTGACTTCGTTCCATATAAATGAAACTAAACTATAACGGTCATGTGATCATAGGAAGTTATTATGTGTTCAAAGGTTAAATTACGCTTCAGTTTCAGTTCAGTTTCAACCTCCTAACTAAACCTACGGCAAATGGGAATTTTCCACTTATCATGTTATGAAATCGTATTAAAATTACCCATTAATGAAATCGTGCTTTAATTGTGTCTTCAATTCTCCGTATACTCTAAGGCGGCCACGCGGTCACCATGCGGTCCTTTCTCCACACAACAATTCAGAGGATTTTAGACTATAAGCAAGTCGTTAACTCCATCTTTTGGACACCTAAGAAAATCAGCGCGAGTGGACCACTTCATTTTCACAGATGGGTGAGGAAACTAGTGACATTTTTCTTATTCCCATCTTTTTCTCATAATTTAAAACGATGAGTCTCTTACGATATCTGAATTCAGCTTCAATAGGAAATGAGAGTTTCATGTAAAGGAAAAATGACCCAAAATTCGAAGTAAGGGAAGACGATCAAAATCAACTTGCCTACAGTCCTCCCCCAGAGCGAAAATGCCACCGCCCGTCATAGACGATATGAAGATTCAGGCATACCAACAAAACGAAATGCAATATCGTGTTTTGGACAAGAACGCTGCAGTTCTGGGCATAAAATGATTGAATCAAAAGTGATTTACTTAAATTAGTGCTTCGTAAACTTACTACAGACTGCGTGAATTAACAAACTGCTTTTAATTCATCTGCTTTAAAACCTAACATAGATTGGCAGCACCGAAAATCCAGGCATCCCAACAGAAAGAAATTCAACACATCGTATTTCTGAGAGAATGCTATAGTTCCGAGCGTAAAATAATGCTATTAAGGTTTATTTATACCATATTCGGGTTTCTGACTTAACTGGAGTTCACTTGAAATAATAAATTATCTTTAGTTCATGAATTTTAAAAACATGATACAGATTGGCAGTTCCGACAACCCTGCAGTTCCCTTTCATGGAGGTCAAAATCTCAGGCCAAATATCTACGGGAAACAATTGCATCGTTTATCTTTAGATTTCAGTGGGAAATGATACGAAAATAAACATAAGTATGACGTGGGTTTGTTTACATACATAATATCCACCAAGAATAACAGACTGTATTGTGAATAAGTCAAATATTTACCTTATATATTCATCGAAAAGGACGGGAACGAATTCAGACATTTCCTCAACTTAAGAGCTGAAAATGTGCAGGAGTATACAGATGTTATTATGTCAGTCATGGTCTATTAAATTTTTGCTTGCATGCTTCTTCATGCATTCGTTCTAAAGACGGTTATCATTGTTGACTGGATATACATTTCATAGTATAATTATTTTTAAAAAAATATTAAACATTCTATTATCGTGAATTACAGTCATGGTTTGGTTACAGTGTTATGCTTATACAGTGGCAATGACAGTACTGATGTTGTCTTAGTTTCATGACAAATATATATATATATATATATATATATATATATATATATATATATATATATATATATATATATATATATATATATATATATTATATATATATATGTATATATATACATATATATATATATATATATATATATATATATATATATATATATATATTATATATATATATATTGTGTGTGTGTGTGTATAGCGCCATCTGATGGCACCATCTTGAACGAGGCTGATAATCCTCTCAGAGAGACGCATCGCGGGGGTCGTCACAATATAAGGGCCTCAGGGGCATTTTGGGACATGTCGTAGGAACCAATCGTCCGCCATACTTTTCCTAAGGGCGTCGTATACAGGTAGGGCCGGGTTGGTCCTCATCAAAACCTACTTTTATTTCTTCTAATCTTAAATGCAAAGATTTCAATATCAGAGCAGTTAGAGGAGTGGACCATTCCTCGACGACCTTTGAATTTCCTTATCCGTTTGATCGTTAGAATGACCGTCATTAACGGTTAACACCTGGGTGACCCTGTCGAGACCTTTATTTGTGGAGTGCCATAAAGAGCAGTGTGAAAGAAGGAGCCCTTTCAACAAAAGCAATCATGGCACTGATCTTCAGTCCTTCAGGGAACTCTCTCACTCACTCACTCCGACCGTGAAGGCAGAGGCCCAAGTGAGAGACCTTCGTTGACGCTTCCGTCTCCAAATGCCCCAAATTTGCGATACGAGGGTGTCAAGGACCGGAAGTTGTTTTCCGTCTGTGCATAAGGCCAGCTTCTTCATCTCGACAAACAGCAGCCTTGTTATAATTCGGTACATCTCAGAATTTGTTGAGGCCATCGGGTGATGAACTGCACCAAAACATTATCGGCTATATTTGACTTTTCCTGAGCTTTTATAGGATTTTCTAAGTTTATCTTATTAAATAGAAAACGTTCCTGAATGTGTCTATTCCCTTGCGTTGATGAAATGAATGTGAAACAGTTATTACATGACCTTTCCACTATAGAGAAAGGAATTTTTGAAAAACAGAGAAACTTTATCTAAATCAAGTTGTGTGGACGCATCCGTTATTTATAATAATAATAATAATAAAAATAATAATAATAATAATAATAATAATAATAATAATAATAATAATAATAATAATAATAATAATAATAATAATAATAATAATGAGAAAAGTGACAGACTCCTAAGGTGGCAGGATGCAACCCGGAATAGGATGACTGTGATAGACAAAAAAAATTAAATAAATACAAAATAAATAAATAATAATAATAATAATAATAATAATAATAATAATAATAATAATAATAATAATAATAATACTTGTAAAATTAAGAAAAAGACCTTCTTTAATAGAGGTTTTGTTAAACAAAATGGCAGTTTCAACAGCATTTATTTTATATAGTAAACGCTCAGTTCGAGAACTACCTCCTACACATCACTAAACCACCGCAAGAAAAGCAACTGATTAGGCGAATTGAGCGTTTACTATATAAAATAAATGCATTTGAAACTGCCATTTTGTTTAACAAAACCTGTAATAATAATAATAATAATAATAATAATAATAATAATAATAATAATAATAATAATTTGGCAGAAGACCCTCCCACAGACTTGTCTCATTAAATGCAATCGCTTCCTTTGAGGCGTTTACTTCAAAATGAGTCTTTTCAATGTCCTATGACCTCAGTCTCTGGGGGATTGGCCTTGCAAGTTCTGTCCTTTAGTTAAGTCTGTCGTTCTCTAGGACACAAAGTACGAATTGGTACAAAAAATTCAGGTAGATATTTTGCCATTATGATTTTGCCATTGTGATCATTTCCGTGATTTGTTCAGTGCTAAATTACACTGATGCTTCCTGGATGGCACAGGTTTAGACGGCCTTGTATCACACAACGGCAGCCCATAAGTGACGCAAAGGTGTCATCAAAATGAGCAGGATGACTGATGCGAACCTCCGGGCTCGGAGCAGCAATATCTGTATCTCCTGAAGGAGGCTTCAGTCAGACAGTGCCCTTTAGTCATAAATTTAGGGCTTCATGCCCTAGTATCTCCTGGAGGAGGCTTCAGTCAGACAGTGCCCTTTACTCATAAATTTAGGGCTTCATGCCCTGGTATCTCCTGGAGAAGGCTTCAGTCAGCTTGTAGCCTTTGCTCAGTCGAATTGCTGGAGGTCGTTGGGTCTCAGGGACTGTGTTCGTAGCATCATTGGCAAAAAGATTGTCTCCTGCTTGAGTTGAGGGATTATTATTATTATTATTATTATTATTATTATTATTATTATTATTATTATTATTATTATTATTATTATTGTCAAGAGCTGAACAGCCTTCAGTAACCCGACCAAAGAAGGCATCCCAGTAGGTAAAGCCCAATGGGGCATTGTCTCCCTCGGGAAATACCCCCAGCAAGAAGCCCCGATGGTGTTCCCTGCCTGGAGGAAAATCAGCTCAGACCAACTGACCTATCACAGACTCTGATGACCCCTGACAGCATGTGACGTCACTCACGACCCTCCGGCCATCTGACCTCAGACAGACTTTTCCTGAACCCTGATCTTCACGTTCTGCTGACCTTTGTTCTTCTTACCCCACATTAAGGGTAGACCCAGACTTCTCCTGTTCATGAAGTTCTTATTTATCATTCTTATTAACATATTTATTTCTTATTATCTTTGTTTTTTTAATTATTTCAGTTTCATATTGCTTCGAAATATCTAGTTTTTTCATGAAACTTTTATTTTGTCTGATTCTTTATTTTTTTGTCTTATCACTGTCAATTCTGCTTTATTCTTTTCCCTTATTCAATCATCTGTTACCTTCATCATCTCCTTAGGTTTAGTAATTGAATTGTCCTTCCATTTCCATCCACTTTCCTTTCAACTTCATTTCTTAATCAGCCTTTCTTTCGGGTTTTGTTTGAATGAACGACCGAAAGTGTCCAACCACCAGTCTCACTGCCACTTGCCCTATTAACTGAAATGTGGCGATCCTTTCCCGTAGAGTTTCGTACATTTTCTCGTATAAGACTTCTCGTTCTCTCCCGTCAAGCTTTTATCGTCTCAGATCACCCACGTCTTCTCGTCTGCGGGTTTAAAATTCACTGAAGGGCCGCTCAAGGAGCACTGGCCCGTGCTGGTATAAGGCCACTGTAATCTCCAGAATAATCTGTAACGTTAAATACATCATTCTAATTCGGTACTGACTTATATAAATAGGGGGTTTATATTCTGAATAATAATAATAATAATAATAATAATAATAATAATAATAATAATAATAATAATAATAATAATAATAATAATAATAATAATAATAATAATCTTTTAAACTTGAATTTCAGATCAATGGCCCCTGTCGTGGGCTTGTTCCATATGAATAGGTTTCATCTTCCGAATAATAATAATAATAATAATAATAATAATAATAATAATAATAATAATAATAATAATAATAATAATAATAATAATAATAAATCATTCATATTAAACTGCAAATGTCCCCATTCCAGGAATTCTCCTCAGAGGAATCCCACGAATCCAGCGAAGCCAAATACAGCTTCAGGCGGGCCGTGAAGGACGAATCCTCCAGCAACGAGTTCGGACACGAGGAATCCCGCGACGGAGACGACACTCAGGGGTCGTACTTCGCCCACCTTCCCGACGGGTACCTTCAGACGGTCAAGTATTACGTCGAGGGCGACTCAGGTTACGTGGCTGAGGTCACTTACGAGGGCGGGGTCCAGTATCCCGAATCGAACGAATCCGAATCCGGGTCCCAGTCAGAGGAATCGGACGAATTAGGTGACTGGAGAGTTGAAGCGATTCCGAAGTGGAAATTATTATAGATTAGCTCTTTTATTTATGTTGTATTGCCGTTATGAAGGTGAATAAAGTTGTTTTATTTTAGTTTATTGTAATTAAACACTTTCCCTTCAAGTTTAAGAAGATCCTTTCATTACAGTTTACTTAAGAGAAGTTTGATTTCAAACTTCTCTGAGTCATAATTCGTTTGTAAACAAAAGAAGTCGCCATCTTGTTCTCGATCACTAATGTCACATGACATAATTTTTACTGATTTAATTTACATATTTATTCAACTTCCCACAGACAGCCTTCAAGAACAGACGCTTTGATTAGTATCCAGGTAAAAGAAAGTAATTCAAAATTACTTCACCCACCCTCCAATGTCTTTGAAATGATGGGAAATATATTTTCATTTTACTTTCCTCCAACAGATGTCACTAGTGACATTTGTCTTGACGACAAACAAAACTACATACAAAGTGACCTGTAGCCGCTGCCTTAGTTCCCATCAGAAGCAAGATGGTATTTCCAGGGAGCAGAAGTGTTGGAATTCTTTTCCAAAAAATCGTGATTATCAAGTTCGCAATTTTAGGAGTGGTTGACTGTTTTCAAGAATATTATATTCTCGCCCTGCCATCAAATTTAGGCTGTTCCTGTTGCCCTAAGGTATGTTGCTTATAAGATTAGAGTAAGATGCAATTCCTTTAGGCATAGAATAAGCTAGCATATCTTCTTTGTACCTGATACATTTTCTTGTATGTTATATGAAAGTAGAATTTTACACCTATTTTTCTCTACATTCGATTATTCTTGTACATCAGTCATTTATGATTTGGTGGCTAAAGCATTGTTTTTCAATAACGATTTGCACAGTGGCTTGAAATCTGGTCTAATGCCACAATGGAATATCTACTGAATATATTGATTTACGTAACAAAATTACGAAAACGAAAGTCTCAATAATCTCTAGATTCTACAGATTTTCACAGAAATTCCGATTTTCACGAAACCATATTGCTCTTGGGGATAAACTCGAGGATTTCACACAGACCCCTAATGAAAATATTTGTGTAAATTAAAAATATTCGTATGGTCCCTGAGGGCTAACATAAACACGAATGACAGTTCAGTTTTTAGTTTTCTGTAAATGAAAACTGTTGTGGAGGCTTTGTCTGTCCGTCCGCACTTTTTTCTGTCAGCAACTTTTCTGTCCGCCCTCAGATCTTAAAAACTACTGAGGCTAGAGGGCTGCAAATTGGTATGTTGATCATCCACCCTCCAATCATCAAACATACCGAAATGCAGCCCTCTAGCCTCAACAATTTTTAGTTTTTTTAAGGTTAAAGTTAGCCATCATCGTGCGTCTGGCAACGATATAAGCCAGGCCACCACCGGGTCGTTGTTAAAGTTTCATGGGCCGCTGCTCATACAGCATTCTACCGAGACCACCGAGAGATAGATCTATTTTCGGTGGCCTTGATTATACGATGTACAGAAAACTCAATTGCGCCGAAGAAATTCGGCGCATTATTTACCTGTTTTCTGTTTAATCTTTCATTCGATGTTGTCTCTTTTTTTATCCTGAGATTTTGCTAACCCGGAACCTTCGGGGCTTGTCAGAAACAACTGGTTTTATTGCCTAATTCAAAGGTCCGGTCACAGTTTTATACAATGTCTCGTGATGGCGCCGAGCGTCAGAACGACGGTGTTGGGTGAATTGAAACAGAATTTAACTTTTTATACCTTGACCTTTAGAATTTTTCCATATATTGTATCTCACGTGTGAATTTTGCTATATATTTTATCTTACAGATGGAATTTTTCCATTTATTGTATATTAAGTGTGGAATTTTTCCATATATTGTATATTAAGTGTGGAATTTTTCCATATGTTGTATCTTAAGTGTGGAATTTTAATGTATATTTTATCTTATAAATGGAATTTTCCAAATATTGTACCTTACGTGTGGAATGTTTCAGTATATTGTATATTAAGTATGGAATTTTTTTATATATTGTACAGAAGTGTGGAATTTTTCCATACATTGTATCTCAAGTGTGAAATTTTTCCATAAATTCTATCTAGCGCATGGAATTTTTCCACATCTTGTCTGGTACATGTGGAATTTTTTCCTATACTGTATCTTATGTGGGGAATTTTTGACATATTGCTTCTTACGTGTGAAATTGTCCATGCAATATCTCATGTACAGAATTTTTCCATATATTTTATCTCATACAGAAGTGGAGACTTGCATGCGTCCATTCCTTTATCTTAAGCAGTTTAAAGGAGTTTTAACTTGCTAAAAGGAATAAATCTTAAAAATATGCAATTCCGACTGATGAATTTGACAGGTTCTTCGTCCAAGCTTCAAAAATAAACATTGAATGTCACTGAACTTTATTATCAATAAGCAGGAATCTTCGTTTCAAAGCTGCGCTTTCTTCCCTGTTGCTAGAAAGTTAGTGCTTAAAATAGATGCATGAAAGCCTTGCGCCTACGTAAAAGTGAAAGTTGAGAGTGAAAGCAGGTATAGAATGAAAGTTCGAAATAGGTATATATATTGTTGTTTTCACTCTCCCGCATAAATAAAATTAATCTTTTTTGTATGAAGGAGAACAAAGGAGATTCCTAAAATAATAAGTCGTGGATATATGTGACAATATTTTAACATGTCTTCATCATGTCCATGGTCATATTTAGACAGGTGGAACTCCCTAATGTAGTCATTCTGTCAATCAGGTTTCTAGCATAAGAGGCAGATAAACTGTCAGATAGACACAGACAGGTCTGTTGAGATGAGTAGGGGGGGAGGGGGTTGAAAAAGATTCACCTGACCTTATAAAATTGATAAATGACACAAATTTCGAACTCTGAAACCTCTCAACTGGGCGAATTTTGAAAGAGTTTGCGTAACTCTGTTTTGTAATATCTAAGTTTTATCACAAAAAATTATTTAAAAACGATAAGGTTTATACATTTTTTATTTTATATTTTTCATCACCATTGTAAAAAGTGCTTTTGGTCGATTTTCAAATAAAACTGAATGGGATTTTCGCCTCTTCTGGACAGACAAGATCACAGCGCAGAATTATTTATACGCAAATAAGTTTTTCCATCCCCAGAAATTCAGCACTTGACGTAAACCTTGAAAAGGAGCCACCAGATATAAGAGTGTCATTGTTAATTACTAACTTTAGCAACTAAAGATAGTTTAAATTTTTAGAGATATTAATGGACATTTCGTAGAATTTCTTTTGATATATATATGGTTATTCTTTTAGTCTAACTGACATGAAACATTTTAATTGTCAAACTGTGATTTTCGAATGTCAGTCTGTACAGCATGACAATTTTTAGACCTTTATCTAAAATCCTATTTTTTTTAGGCTTTTAGCGTAATATACATAACAATATTTAACATATTTTACTTATATTATAAATATGCTTTTGTGAAAGTCTCATGAGAGATAGAACGGGTGGCAGAATAGTCTACAATCGTCGGGAGCTTCATACATATATACATATACATTCACAAACACACACACATATATATGTGTATGTGCATGTATATTATATATATATATATATATATATATATATATATATATATATATATATATATATATATATATATATATATATATATACATACACTG